>VYZR01106128.1:0-56266 GCA_013400675.1 Oxylabes madagascariensis
CTGGAGGGTCAGTGAAAAAGCCTACAAGGGTAGGTGGGGATGAAATCGTCTTGCTTGGTTTTGAGAGAGGTGGCTTTACACAGATAAAACCCTTAAAGAGCACAATAACAGGATTCCAATGTATTTTCCTCTGGTTTTGGTTGGTTTGCATGAAGAAGATGAAAGCGTGAAAGCAGGCTGGATGATCTTCCTCAAAAACAGCTGCCTTGCTCCGACAGCTCCTGCCCTTCCAGCACACACTGGACATGTTTGTGGGACCTGTACCTCTCCCTCATTCTTGAAGAAAATATGAAGGATGGACAAAACATATGTACAGGATATGTATGACTTAACTTTTTACTTTTTTAAAAATTTTATTTTTGCTTTCCGGTTTTTATCTACTAACAAATCCCCTGAATACCCTGAACACAGGAAATCCCAAAACAGAAGCATTGATCCTAAATGGTTTAAATGACAGCATGTTGAGTCATGGCCAGGAGAGACTAATTTCCATTTCTCAACTTAGAGATGTGTGTTCAGGAATCTCAGATCTGAGCTGCCCTCTGTACCCGTCAGGCTCTCTCCCCTGACTAAAGGAACACGGCTCTCTAAAGCTGTGTTTAATTTAAGCACCTCAGTGAGGAGATTAGGTGTAATCAGGGCCTTATTAAATATACAAAGCCAATTACAATGGTGACTCATTTTTCTGCACCATTACCTGGCATTTGCCAATATGCAAAGCACGGAGATATTTGAGCTAAAGTTTGGAAAGTATTGCCAAATACTGACAATAATTTGCTCTCAGATATCAGTCATATTCAGCAGAGCATGACCGCTGCCATCGCTTTGCATTTCTTCAGCCAGTGACAGTGAACCATCTCTACAAGTCCAGCTTAGGGAATGCGATTCCTCCCAATGTGTTTGGTTATAAATCACATCGGGAAAAAAAAAATACCAAACCCAAACCTCTCCATTTTTTCCCATTGGCCCAGGTTTGCTGTTTGACTTTCAAGATCAAAAGTTATTTGTGACAGCAAGTGAAGCGGTGAAAGTCGAAGGATAAATTTATAGAGTCATGCACCAGTGCCCTCCTGCAGTTTGAGTTGTACCTGGGAGCTGCTCAAGCCAGAAAGCAACACCAGGGGAGAAGGGGTGCACACCCAGGAAAGCAAGGGTAGCTGAAAAAAAATCAACAATGTGGCATGACACAGTCTGATTTCCATTAGGAGCTAGTTATTGTCAGGCTTCTGAAAACAAGGATTCCAGAGAGACCCCACTGAAATTGTCCAAGATTGTTGGGTTTTCTTTTCCTTGAAAAGTGGCAGCAGTCGAGCAGAGAGGCTGACCCTGCCCTCCCTGTGGGGTGTCCTGGTGGACTTGCAGGTGGCACTGGAGCTCACACAGAGCAGCAGCTCCCTGGGGAGGAGCAGCTTTCCAGCATTGTGCAAGCAAAGGACAAGGGGGGACCAACATAAAAATTCTTCTTGGTGGAATTTTAGAGCTAATCCCTTCCCTTCCTTTCTTTAAAAGCCACCTTGTGAGTAACTTTTAAGAGGTTTGTTCTATTTGTTATTTACAGCTTTAAGGGACATAAGTGTTTTCTGTGCTGGTAAAAATACAGATGATGAGAATTTGTTGCATCCCGGTGAACTTCTGACCTAGAGTGCGAGATGTGGTGTGAAGAAACATGTTCCCAAAGCATGTTCGTGAGCATACACTTGTAATGACCTGGGAGAGTGGAAAAAACAACATCCAGGGAAGCAGCATGGGAGAAGAGAGAAGGATGGAAACTGGAGCTCAGTGGTCTCTGCTCCATGCTCATCTGGATGTGATACCTGCAACCTGAATTTCCTCTCACACAAGGAAACTGCAAACTTCAGTGCCTCTGCACGTGTGAGTAAAGATTGCTGGACTGGAACATCCTTTTTGAAATTACACTAAAGGACAGGTATTAGCGAATTCACCTTGGAGGTGTTTGGAACCACACAAGGTGAGAAGAATTAGTTATGGGGAGCAGAGCAGCAGGGGTGAGTGAGCACTGGATTTCAGTGGATGTGTGCAAACTCAGAGAGTCTCGTAGGAAATGGTTTGGTGAAGTGACACAGCGCAGCCTACCCATCCCAACTAAAAAAATACTCTTACAATTCTCTGAGAAAGAACATTTGTTGCTTAAAATGAGCTTTAGCATCCATCTGATGCTGCCTTTACCAACGTAACTGGTGCCAACATGTCAGTGCTGCTACACTGGGAGTGCAGCTGCTGGGCTGCCTCTGGCCAGGCACACACAGTGCCTCAGTTTCTCTGGCTCCTTGACCTTGGGCAAATAACAAACCACTGGCTCTCTCACTTTCTTATCTCCCAACAAGAGGTGGAGGTGGCTGAGATGGTGATAGCACTTTGGCACCTTGCAGCAGTGCTGGGAAATAATTCATTAATGAGACACCCATCTCTGCTGTGCTGGGGGCCATGTGGATAAATAGATGTGAGTGCATTCTGGCTGTGAGAAAAGACAGAAAGTGATCCTTACATAAAAGTGGGCCTGGAGCACTTGTTAACACACGGAGGAAAAACTGAAATGCTGGAATATGAGGATGGTGATTTTCCCCCTCTGTTTTCATCCTCACCAGAAGTCCACGAGCCATTTCAGTGCTGGAGAAAAGTGTGGATTAGCATTGCTGACGTCAGTGTTCAGCTTTCTGATAAACCCCCACTGGGACCCCCTGCATTTGCCCTGGCCAACCTTGCACTGAAACCACTTGAGCGAGACAGTTTGTTATGTAACGCGCACAAATGACAAGCAATGACCAACTCTTATAAAGAGTAAAAAAAAATCAGACTGTGAGACAGCAAGTCATTGTACCAAACTGTAACACAGGATTACAGGCTGGCCAAGGAAGGATTTTGGTATAAATCAAGTATTTCTGTTTTCCTGGCAGCTCCATGACACACGTGAATTTATTTTCAGTTATGAGCTGCATGTGGTCCTTCTGAGTCAGACAAGTTGCCACACACTAGCTAAAAGGATTTGCTGCGTGAGGCCTCTGTGAATTAGAAGACAGATCTGGGAAGGCAAGGGCAAATGTATATTCATGTGTTCAACCAGCAGCAGAGATAAGAATAAAANAAGAAACTTAGAAGAACAATCTAGGAGAAGAGGCTTCAAAGAGCCAAAATTTTCAAGTCTCCACTGGGGCATAATTTGCATTGAATTTTGTAGCTGTCATTTGGGAGAGTAGCTGGAAAATTGAATACAGAGGCAGCAAATGATTGGCATTTAGGACAGAGCATTTATCTGCAATGCCTCCAGTCGCTGCTGCTCCAAGGGTGTTGGAGAGATGTGAGAACCTCACACCCCCACTCAACATCATCTCCAAAAGGAAGGAGGAATTACACAGTTGCCTCTATAGGGGAGCAGACTCCACAAGTTCAGGCATTCAGTGACACAGCCTGCACAAAGGAGAACTTCTCCAGCACAGAAGGGACACCTTAGGCTGTTCCCAGCCTTCTTTAGTATCTTTCCATAGTTTGTCCAATTGTAATTAAGTAGTGTTTTTAATCTTCAAAGCATTTTAGAAACCTTACTCAACCAATCTTTGCAACACCTCTATGTGGCAGATAAACATTCATTAAGTATTTTTTGATTCCTAATTAGGCACCAGATAATAATTTAAATAATCCAATTTAGAAGACCTAAACAATGAAAAAAATTGCCAAAACAAAAGAACAAGCCATTATTGTTTAATCCAATGATGTCTCTTTCCATTTTCATGGAGTTTGGACTATCAACCAGTTTGATTGATTGAACACTGAGATTCTTCATAACTGCACAAAGAAATCAAGCTCAATTGTTCTTGTCACTTGGGTATTGCTGAAATTATGCTGTTAAAAATAAGTAGCACCATATGTGAGGAATGCATTGTTTTAGTTGGATGGAGATGGAAGGCTTTTTGGTGTGCTGCTGGTTGGCAGTTAAAGCATTGTGATTTTGCATCTGTTATCCACTCAAAACTTTACTTCAGCTTTTTTTAAAAAAATTCTTTGTAGTTAGCTAAAGTAAGTAAGGTTTTTTGTTTTGTTTTTTTTTTTTTTTTTAAATTTTAGTCTGGGGCCAAACTCCACAGAAATCAGTATACGTCAGAAATATCTGCAGTAGCAATTAAACTGGTGCCTGTCTTGTTTTTCTTTTAAGCACATGCCTCTGAACAATAATGGCTGTAATTGTAATTTCTACAGAAGGGTTTTTGCATGTCTGAAAAACAAACAAGAAAAACAAAGGCTCTCCATACCTACCATTATGATTTGGAATATTCACATATGTGTTCAACTAAAAATTAAAGATGAAATAATACCTTGAAAGTGTCAATTGCTTTTAAATTCATAGAACAATTGCAAATCAAAGTGGGGCTGGATTCAGAGCAAAGTAATAATTGAAACAAAATAATAAATTAATAATAAATTAATGGTATGCAGCTGAGGTACTGTGCTTTGATTGTGAGTACAAAATGTTCTAGAAGAGGTTAAGGAGGAGGGAATGAAACTAAGTATGGAAAAATAAATCTTCTTCTCTAGGGACTGACGTATTAAGCATCATGACCAGGTTAGACTTGACACACATGACCTTGTTTTATACGCCAAAGTTTTACATTTAAACCTATGTTTGATCCCAGTATATATGTAAAAAAGTAAACCTATATTGCTAAAAATGAAACCATTGAGAAAATACCAACCCTTTCTGCATAACATGTCCTTCATTTACACATGCATATTTACAGTTATATATGAATTTCGAGCATATTCAGATTTGGAGAGGGTTTTGCTCATTTAGAGGATGAAATTTCTGAAGAGGGGTATTGGAAGTTATCTTGATACCCCATCACAGCCAGATATTACTGGGCATTTCCCAGACAGAATCTCATACCCATAAGAAGCTTGTAGAAAAGCTTGTAGAAAAGCTTGCTACAGAATTGTGTGTGCTAAAAAATTGCAGTTATGGGGCTGGCTCATGGGAGAGAAATTAATTTAAATCACAGAATCACAGAATCTGTGGAGTTGGAAGGGACCCACAAGGATCATTGAGTCCAAATCCTAGCCCTGCACAGGTCAACCCCAAGAGTCACACCAAGCGCCTGAGAGCATTGTTCAAACACTTCTTGAACTCTGTCAAGATCTGTGGATCACTTCCTTGGAGTTCTTGGAGCTGTGGCCACTTCCCTGGGGCTCCTGTTCAGTGCCCAACCACCTCTGGGGAAGAACCTTTTTCTACTATATCCAACCTAAACCTCCCCTGACACAATTTCAGGCCATTCCCTCAGGTCCTGTCACTGTCACCACAAAGAAGAGATCAGTGTATGCCCGTCCTCTTGCCCTCACAAGAAAATTGAACAACCCATGTCTGAACCCAGAGGTCTCTGAACCAGGGGTTGCTGTAAATGTGCAAAAATGAAATTATTCCATTTTCCTGCCATTTCCTCCAGAAAACAACATTCAGCTGCTGGTGAGAACAAGCACCTGGGGCCAGTGGAACTTCTCCACAGGAAGAAGAGAATTTTCTGCCCATTTCTGGCTTTGCAGTGAGCGTGGTGTGGCATTTGAATCTGCATGACAGGCAGCAGCATGCACTGCTCTGCTGTAATCCACAGATTGATCTTTTATCTGACTGTGGAGCAGATCTTCAATAACATTAGTGTGTGATGTTCCCTCACGTTTCTTTTTAGTGTTTATGCCTCCCATGGGCCTGCCCATATGTAGATGTATCCAGATTTATGCACATACCCCGTGTAATTTTAATTCAGAAGCTGGAATTTCTGTAATTGATGTATGTTTTCCCCTATCGACTGTTAAGTGCTTCTCTGTGTTTTTAATAGATTTTCTGTTGAGCTTTAATTTTTCCATCTTCTATTCTTCCTCTGAAGGTCATTTTACTATGGTCTGGCCATGTCTGTGCATTGTTTCTTGCTTCTTAATATACTGCCTTAATCTTAGTAAAAGCTACACTGTACTTTTATTCATTTAGAGTTTTTGCCTTTCACAGAAAATTTGGCAGTTCCTGAAGAACAAACCATGATCTGTAGCAGAAGCCTCAACACCTGAGGATCCAAAATTTGCAAATTTTTGTTGGACTTCTACTACAACGTATTTTTGGATAGGGAAGTAGCTGTGGCCAGGAGTGCATGTCCAGGATCTGGTAATTGCTGTGCCTCCTTTGGGAGCACGGGGGGAAAAGCAAGGAAGAAACAGAGGGAGGAAGGTCAGGATCATTTGTTACCCGCCCTGAGAAATTCAGCAGGCAAAGCCTAAATTGGAAAGCTCTTTCAATCAAAAACATTTTTGCCACTGGAGGAATAAGGTTATGGACAGCAGTTGGATTCAAGGGACGGCAAGTTCAGGAATGCAATTAATATTTTCACTTTCTCTGACATAAAAGCTTTTGGGTTTTTCTTCTGTCTTTTTTTTTTCCCTTTGTAGCTTCTGAGGTTTTCTTCTGTCTTATCCCCATTCCCTCCCCCTTTTTCTATTAAATGAGGGGATGAGAAGCAGCTCCTTAAGAGCTGCTGCTCGTTTTTCATTGCAAAGTTTGCTGTGCCCCTGAGCTGTGGCACGGCTGCATTCTGGGGTCTCACACCCCCTGTGTATGACCTGCCTCTCCTCTCTGTTGAGTACAACTCTCCCTATGGTTATGAAACAACATGCAGACAGGGGCATATTTTTACTGTGGAGGTTTATTCCATGGCAAGATTCAGAACACAGGCCTTGAGAGGCAGTCTGGAGGAGGCAGGCTGTGGGAGCTCCCCTCCCTCGTGTCCCCCAGCACACGCTGTTTGTCCTCCCACACTTCTCCCCCACGCTGGGCAGGACCTCCAAATCCCCATGATGGCTTAAATCCCTCCTGAGCTCAACTGGGTGACAGGAATCCTAACCCAGCAGCACTTTGAATTAAGAAGTTAATCTCATCCATCGATAAGCAGCTAATTGTATCTGGCCAGCATCAACACGATAACGCCAGGCATATATTTTACAAGGTGCTGGAGTAATGTACTTTTTAATTCTGCAGCCGTATTGTCAGGCTTTATTTGGTCTCTTTTCTCTTCTGTCTGTTCAGGGTTTTGTCTTTGACTTTTTTAATTAAAATCAGTTCGCTCCAGCCAGACTGGAAGGTCCAATAATAACTGCTTATTAAGGAGTGGAAGCTGCACAGTTATTAATTTAAATTATTTTGTTCCAGAGGTTTTGCTGAAATTAAATGGAAAACCAAATCAAACAATGATTTAATTAAGTGGAAGAGATAGAGTGTAGAGGCAGATTTAGAAGGTGAAGATCTAAAAGAAGCGTATTCTTCCAGTTTTGACATCTAACAGATGTAATCCTTCATCAGCATGGCGAAGCCGAGATTTACTGTCATTCAGAGGATAATGAAGAAACCAGTGGCAAGAATTATGTTACAAGATAAGAAACTAAGCTAATGAATATACCTTCACAAACCTGAATGAAAAAGTCCAGAGAAGAGATTAAAAGGAACAAAGCATGCATTGTTAGAAGGCAATCTCATACAGTTGAGCATTGCTATGCACTCAAAATTGCTGAAATATAATGGAAAATTAAATAATATTATAGAATATATATGTATGCTTATAGAACAACCTGGGAAACTTCATAGTGCATTGAGATATTGGAGAATGCCAAGAAATTATACTTTCAATAATAATCCTGCCAATTTATTAATGTTAATAAGATTTATAGTTTATATACACGAAGTGTTAGAAATTCTACAGAAATAACAACTATCTCTTAACATTTCATTAAATGTTAAATTATTAAGATAAACTTCAGTTGTGATGAGTTCACAGGTCCAGTTTGAATGGCTATAAAATATTTTTGCTAATTTTGAGAGGGCTCTCCATCTAGGGTAGAATCACCTGATACCAAACATCCTGGCACTCTAGGTTGAATATTTAATCTTTTAAGTAATTTATGGTAATTAGTTTATCATTTTCTGAATAATTTTGTTTAACTTTATGCTTGAAATTATGCTAACCTCCTGCAGTTGGGATATTTGAGGTGGCAATGACTTTAGTGAGGGGCTCAAGTTGCTCTGGCAACAATGATTGCAAGTTAAACATTATTGTCATACATATTAAACACACATAAAACCAGATAATTATTGTTTTGTCTCTTTTATAGAGTATTCTTATGTTGTGGAGGGTTTTTTCTCCACGAAACCATTAGCATACTTATGAAAGTAAAGAATGCAAGAAATTATTCAATGCAGAAAAAGATTCAACTTTAGCTTTTCCTTCATTTTCCCCAAAAGTCACTTTAAATATTATTTTTTCTGATTTCATCAGCAGAAGAAATCCCTAACTCATAATAATTTATATGGGAAAAGAGGTTGCAGAATTCATTCTTAAAGCCATACAGTTGCTTGGAAAAAACACAGCTTGAGGTGACATACACGTTTTCCTAAAAATCTCTCTGCAGAGCTGGAAAACACCTGCTTTTATGTTGGAATATTTCCTAACCTGGTTGAATACTTGCTGATCCATTGGGATCCTGGTCTCTGACTAATGCCCTTGCACGTGACAGTGGTATTGTTGGTTTTGATAGTGGTGATGGTGGTTTTGCTGTTGTTTGGTTTATTGTTGTTGCCATTATTCTTGTAATTATTATTATTATTATTTGTTGCCCGTGCAGTGTTTCTGAAAAATCGTTTCCCTCACTTATCAAGATTTTTCCCCCACTTTAAGTATCAACAAATGGTTTGTTTTCATATTTTCATGGAGGAGGAGAAAGTTGACAGACTGTTGGCCTGACCAGTGCGTCAGAGAGGTGGCAACTCCACCCTCCAATCCACTGATCCCTTTGGAATTCTATAAAATGTCAAAGACATAAATAAACTTTCTTCTTTTCTGGCACGACTCAGCATGTGGGAGCAATCCTTTCCTGTCGTCATTCCACAATTATTATTATTATTATTATCATCATCATCATTCCAGTGGTTTTCCCATTACCACCCACCCATCCCCACTGGATACACCCTCTAGGAGAGCACAGAGAGGGATGGGGAGGAAAACTCGCCGAGAGGGTTTATTCCAGCTCCCCGTGGGGAGCGCTCAGCGTTCTCCTGACCTCGACACATCTGGTGGGCATCTCCCCGGGCCGGTGGCCGAGCATGAGGCGGTACCATGCCGGTGGCAAGGAGTGGTCACACACCAGGTCCTGGCTGGCCGCTCGCTGCAGCTCCAGGGAGTCGAAGCTGGTGCTCCTGTGGGGATTGCGGAGGACGCGGTGTCCGCCCGGCCGGCACTCGGGAGCTGGGGAGGATGGAAAAGGGCAATCAGTCATGAGTTAATCGGTTTAATTCCACTGGACGCTGCTAATTGTGGCCCTGATTTAAGCCTGAGATGTTTTGGTTTCTGGGAATTCTTTTCCCAGGTGATTTTCTGTAAACAAGAGAAATGTTTTCGTAACTGTACCTATGTTTATCCATTCTTTCTCACAGGAGAGGTTTCTTGATGAACATCTGTTTTAGCCAATGTGATTGAAGAGGTTTGCCTTTGTTTCACCAATCAAATCAGTCTATGTAGAATAGTATAAAAGAGAGGGACATCTCAAAAATAAAGAGTCATTTATTTCTACCCTTCTAAAAGATCTCAGAGTCTGTGTTGTTGTTTGGTGTGCAACAGCGATAGCTAATAGCTGCTGAAATCCTGTGTCCTTTTATGTTCCCATTCATTTTAGGATTGGACTCATTTTCGAGGCAAACAAATCCAGATTTAAATGTATAAAGGTGCAAGCTTAGTACCATAAAGATTTTAGTTATCTAGATTTTCACCATATCTGATTCAGGACCAAACCCCTTCACCTTTTAACGTGATTTCAGCCTAATTTTAGGGATTAACATCTGAGTCACTCCTCCTCAGAAACCAAGTAGTGTTTTGAGGTTCCAAAGCCTTGTGACCTTTGAAAGTACGTGGGGTTTTAATTTCATTTACTACATGCATGAGCGATTTAATCATAATATAAATTGATGCTCAAGTATAAAGTGCACTTCACATGCTATTTAAAATAGGCGCTGAGAAGATTCAGAACAAGAACTGTTAAAAAGACAAAAAAAAAAGAAGAAGAAATGGTATAAAAACAACAGTAAAGGGATTTGAGAAATCAGCTCAAGTTAGGCTTGCAAATATTGAAGCCAGAGGTCAGACTCACTTGAGGCATAAAGCCAAACACATCAGGGCTTGTGTGTGTGCATCTCAAAGTCTGAATCAAACCCACTGCCCCTTGACGTATGTTTGTTTACTCGCCTGCTCTGTTTATTTTCATACATCCCTTGACTTTTTAACAGAATATTCAGTTCTTTTCTTCTCACCTAATAAAAAGAAGCCTTGTGGTGATTCTGTTAGAAGCTGTCTATCTCCAAAGGGCTAATCATGTAGCAAAAATGGCCTTTCCTTGGTTATCTGAGCCATTCCTTGATGAGGCCAGGCCCCTTTTCACCACATCAGCCCTGCAGAGTGGTCACAGGAGGGGACGAGGTGGAACTGCTCTCCTCTGTGCCTCAGCAACAGAAGGCTCAGCTAATTTCTTGCTGCAGTAATCTTTAATTGCTAATGATGATGTAAGAGGCAGTGGCCACATCACAGGAATTGCACAACCTGGCAGTTAGCAAAACCACCTCTTTTCACTGTAAATAGAGCTCATTTATGCAGCAACTTTGACAGAGAATAAGACCCCTCCCCATAATTTAGTTTTTCAAATGTCACTTTTCTGATTGTAACTCTGCTTTAATATTACGCCAATGGCACTCTGAAACACATTTATCATTTTTATTTTATTGACAAGATACTCAGAAGGTCAAAGCCAATCCATTTATGGCAGTATTTTTAAAGATTATTTTGATTGTGCCAAAGGCAAGGCAATGGTATACAAGACAAATGGGGACAAAATGTAGCGTAACGAAGGCTTTATTGCAATTTTCAGGGAACTAAACTGTCAAAGCCATTGCAATTCCAATGCAAAACTTGGCTGAATTAATACAATTGTCTTTTTAAATAAAAAAGAAATGCCCTAAGCTTTTCTTTCCTATAGGTAAGAGACATTTCAGAGAGGGATCACATGGAAATATTGCACCTCTAATTAAATCTGGGATCCATTTCCTTCCCTCAGAAGTCCTTTCTGGAGACCACATGGAGACTGTCCTTTGCTAATTCCCAGCCCAAGGGAAGAAGTGACATTTCAGCAGACCAACTACTTTACAAAAATGGAAAGTTTACCCTGTATTTAAAACCCCTTAAAAAAATGCAGACCCTTGCTGACCCCTCCAGTACCACTCAGGGCTTCAGGAGTGTTAATGGGAACAGAATCTTGGCTCCTGATGCCTTTTGCTTGCCTGAATTAGTTCCTGTCTGAACAAAAGGAAAAGGAAATCTAAAAACAAACAGCTCTTTGCACGGTATTGCCACAGGAATCTTGCAAGGACACTGTAATATAATTAATTGCATTCACTTTCTCAATAATAACAACATCAAATAGTGCCTTTAGATGTAACTGATAGCCTTCTGCTCGATATGTATTAGTTATAATCCAAATTCACTCCACATGTTGTGGTCTTACCAGTGATTAACTACTCTGTCTAAACAATGCAAATATCAGACACTGACGCATGGCTAATTATTTTTCATCCCTTGCACGGTTTTGTTTGCAGTAGTTTAGAAAAGGCTTTCTCACATTAACACCAAATCTGAAGGCAGCAGATGGGCCTGGCAAAGGCCAGGGAGGAGCACATGGGGGAGACATGCAAGGTCCCTAAGGAGAGGGGTGTTCATCCAGTTAATTTAATGGGATTTGGGACAAAAGCCACGTGTCTGGTCCCAAAAGGAGCCCTGGCTCAAACAGCCACCTCTGAAGGTGTATTTTACCTGAATTCACTGCCAGATTCTGTTTATGTACCTGTGCCTGGGTTTAGTTATGCTGGCAGGCCGTCACTGGGGAGGCAGGATGGCAAATTGATGTGCTGTCAGCTCCCCTGGAGCCCACCTGACGGATTTTGTTCCCTCCCTGACGCAGATCAGACCGAGGCACAGGGAGCCGGTGGCACAAAAACCTCACCCAGGTTTTGCAGCGGGCCACGAGCCAAACAAACCCTCAATTACTGAGTTCCCCTTGTAAAATGGTGCTTATTACGGCCCCGTGACAGGATGATTGTAAACTTTAACATGCAAATTGCAGGCTGTGGCGCAAGTTAATTACCACTGGCTTTCCCGCAGAAATAAATGAATAAAGGCATTGCTGTAATCAGACTTTGTAATAAAAATGTTATTTAAAAGAAAACAACAAGAAGGCACAGCTAAGCCCTGTTGGTTCTTCATCTGAGAGATGCCCATGGTACCTTATGGTGGCTGCAGGTACATTCAAATCAGACTAAACCTTCCTGTTCGTTTTTAATTCAAAATTGAAAATGCCAAGCTTATGGACAGTCATGAAGGGCTCAACATCCCAGTTGTTCCCCTTCACATCCACATTCATGCCCAGCATGGAGCCACTACTACTCTGGCCTGTGCACATTAGGTTGTCTCAAAAAGGAAATATTTATTTTATTAAAATAACAAATTGAATTTAATCCAGCTCTATCCCTACTATTGTATTTGAGGGGCCTATAAAAAAAAAAAAAAAAAGAAAAAGAAAAACTGGCTTTTTAGGGAGTTTTTGCTGATTTTGAGAGGGTTCTCCAGCTAGGGTAGAATCACCTGATGCCAAACATTCTGGCGCTCTAGGCTGAATATTTCATCTTTTAAGTAATTGATGGTAATTAGTTTATTATTTTCTGAATAATTTTGTTTAACTTTATGCTTGAAATTATGCAAACCTCCTGCAGTTGGGATATTTGAGGTGGCAATGACTTATATCATTGACCATTCTGCTTTCCTTCAGGAAGAAATTAAACATTTCAGTGAGATTTTGTCTCTCTCTCTCCAGAGCTGTTGGAATTAAATGCTGGATGTACCTGGTGCTTTAGTCTCCTGCAAAGATCTGCTTCTTGAACTACCACCAACTCAATACAGCCAAGGAGCTGTTGATAAGACATAAGGATTTGTTTGCTTTACTAGACTACAAAGCTTTTTTTTTTTTTCAAATGCAACAATTTTTTGTCAGAAAGTTGTGGCAAAGAGACACTGAGTAGCTCCTTTTTGACTCTGAAAGCAAACAAATAGTAGCACCTGCTGTATCTGCAAAGTGAAAACGACGTTTGAGTAACTCTGGTGCAGGTTCCTTGGGGAAAAGCCTGTCTCCACCGAAGCCATAAGGAATGCTGCTGTTCATGCCTGGATGTTGAGAGCCACCTGTTAACATGTGGGAAAGGAGGGGCAGCCTGTGGGCTTCCTGGGGAGAGGAGAGCCTCCTGCAGAAGGCAGAGACGTCCAGAAATATCCCATGGAAAAGGAGCAGGAGGTGGATATCTGAATGGAACGTGCTGCTGCGCACAGGGGGTTTGGCTATCAGCTAAGGAAACATCGAGGTGACCACAGCTGGATGCCAGCAGGTTCTGGGGGCAACCTGGAAACCCATTCTGTGCTGGCCTATATTGTACCAGGTGGCAGTGAGGCTCCACAGGGCTGTACCAGGGACCAGCCAAACAAGAATCTGGAGAGGTGTTTTTAGGGAATCACTCCGGGATACTTCGCGCTTTGGGATACCCCCCCCACCCTCCACACACATTTAACACCTGCAAAAACCCACTGGCTGCAGCTTGTTTCAAGCAGGTTGGTAGCTGGATGCTCTGCAAACAGCTGAGTCACCTGAACACTTCTTGGGCCGAAGTATTGGGGGAAAAAAACGCTGCTTTGGGATCACCAGGCATTTTTTGAGGGTCTGCCCCTCCTGTCTGGTGCTCGTGGCCATGGGAAGAAGCATCAGCTATATCAGAGATAAAACCAGGAAACTTAAGAGTGGCAGGCTGAAAAATCATAAGGAAATAACTTGCTAAACCTTTGCTTTAATTTCTAAAGACAGGTGAGTACAAGTGTAATAGAGCTCTACCTGTCCCTCTCACTCCCGGTAAATATCAGTGGCTTACGTGGAGGAAGGTTTAAGAAGTTGTGAGATTTTATTTGTTTGCTTTGAATAGAGGCTGCAAATCAAATAATATCAATAGGTGATGGCAGCCAGGAAACCCTGGAAGAAATATAGTCCACAAGCCTGAGGTGCATGTTTGCTTTGGGCAAAGCCACACAATATATCTAAAGGGTACTCTAAAGCCTTGGGAAATCGCTGGCAAATTGTAAAATAACTTTTGTGTGGAGGGTGAATGAAAAGCCAGAAACTGATGCAGGCAATGCTAACCAACAGCAGCATTTGGTGACGGGCTGGGATTGCTCTTTGACCAGGAAAGATGTGTCCCCACATGTAGATTTCCTTCTTGCCATCATCTCTCATATGGTGGGAACACAATCTGGAGTTTCCCCTCAAAATACATGTAGGTATATATGTATGCATACATATATATGAAAAAAAGTATGTTTCAAATGATGAATGAGTACATGTATTTTTGACATTTGTATGACATACAGTAAATTTTTGAAATCACTCCCTCTGTGGCAGATTTTCATATTTCTGCTTTTTGTTTCTTACAGTCCACAGTGGGACAGAACATTGTCCAGCATGTTTGACTTTCTCTTCACAAGAAAATTATGAAACATTTTCATTTGTAAAAATCAGTCTGAAATGCTGAGGCTGATAAGCCATAACTCCAAATTAACTGCAGACAAAGGATGTGTTCCCTTTCTTCTCTTTCTGGTTTAGAAACAGAAGGAAACTTTAATCACCAGCCACTTCTCTGCACAGGGGCTGGATTGCAGTGACATAGAAAAGCTCAGGAAGGAGTTTCTGAAGCTTTCAGCGTGTCAGTGCCATCATTTCCCCATATTATGATTTACCACACATTGAAAGAGAGTTTATGTATAGAGGGAAAGGCAAATGTTGGGAAAGGGAAATTCTTTCCAAGCTCTTCATGGATGCGTTCAAAATAACAGTAGAATCCAACCGATCTGACAACATTTAAAAACTCCTTTTGGTGGATGCACCTTCCAGGTGAACAGACATCTATTAATAGATAAGTTATTTGTAGTTAAGGAACACCTGACAGTTTATTAAAGATAGAAGTTCCTGCCTTATTTCACCAATACTTTAAGATTTTGCTTCAATTATTCTGCCTGCTGATGACAAGAATTTTCATTCTTGATGATATTCAGAAGCAGAAATTTGTTGTGAATGTGACAGTGATCACTACATTAAAATGATTGAACCATGAGTGCTCCTCTGGTAGATAAAACATAATAACTGCATTAAAATGCCTTGATAGCTAGTAAATAAAGGCATTTTCAGAGATTTCAGAAACAGAAGAACCTCCTACTGAACAGAAATGATAAGGAAGCCCATTGTACAAACACCACACACTCATAATGGTCAGGTCTTGAACAGGTCACAAAGCATTCATAAGGCAAAATTGATAGAGATAAATGAACCATTGTGCAAAATGAATGTAATTATAGAAATTTTGACCCAGGAAGAGGCAAGAGGCTGAGCACCTGCTGAAAAGAATATGACATTTAATAGATGTTATTTGTACTGAATAACAGGCAGATCTGAGGAAAAAACCCTCCTAAAATCTGAAGGTGTTGCTTTATAATGCATCTGAGTTTCATTTGTCTGGGGACAAGGTCACTTGTCATCCTGGTCTTCTTTGGAGTAAAGCGATAAACTATTGACAAACCATGGGCCAACGCTCAGTTCAGAGCAAACAATTATTTATTCATGCTCGTATCTCTTATCTTGCCTTGCATTTCTATTTTTAACTTGTGGTTTAAAAAGGAGGAATTGAATATGTGAGGCTTTTCTTCCAGTTTGTGTATCCTCTGAATAATTTGCAGAGTAATGAGCTGCATACAGCTCACACAGGAGGATGCAGAAATGGGCAGAGAAGAATTTTGTGAGGGCCAGAAGAGGTGTCAAGAGGGGCTGACCAAATAGGTGAAAACAAAGGGTCCCTGTGAAGAGTGTGAGCAAAATCTGAGGAACTTCCTGGAAGGTTACAGTGGAGTTTGGAGAACTGTCATAGCAGATGGGATGGACAGCACTTTCTTCAGTGCTCCATAAATAGAGAAGATGAAGGAACTTTTTATTTTCAGGAACGATGCATGTGTGGCCAAGTGAAGTAAATGAGCCGAGAAGTGTCCAGCAGAAGTGTTTTCCTTTAAAATGTTTTATTCTCTGAGAATCACTGTCTGGCATCTCTCATCAATGTGAAAATGGCTCATGGATAATGTGGTGGACACAAAAAGGACGGGAACCATCACATGGGTAAATAGCAATGGGCAGCTGTACAGGCCAGGGGAAGTCAGTACACCTGCTTTGCAAAATGCAGCCTCATCTATTGAATGTGCCAGTTGGAAAAAACAGCAAAGCCAAATTGTGTCAATAGCTCTATTATATTTGACCAAGTCTCCTCCTCACTCATTCTGGCTCAGCCCTAGAGCCAGGAAGGCTGAGAATCTGAATATAGAAATCACTTACTATTGCTGGGTCACAACAGAATTCAAAACCTCATAAATTTCCTCAAGTTATCTCTAAGTTAATGATGATGCCTTTAAGGGCTTCCGAGCAATCAATAAAAAGAAAATTATAATTATTGTTATTGATTGGTCTATTTTACTCTCATCCCTTAGAATGAAAAAGTGAAATCAAATGAAAAGGGTCTTTCTTACCTCCTAATCTCAGCTGAGCACACAGTCACAAATGTAGCTTTCCTAAATAGAAGCAGCAAAAAACAAACCCACAGGTTTTGATTTTAGAAGCCACTGGGCTCTATTCAGATGGAAATTTGATTTCCATGGTTTATCCCCTTGAGAGCTGGAGTTGTTTCATGCCTCAGCCACGACATTGGCTAATTACCACTCGCGAGCCACGCACTTTTCCAGACTGCTCCCATGGATAACGCTGAATTTTGGCCACATTTTCCTGCACTTCCTCAATGCAGTGCTGTGTGTGGGCGATATTATGCTGGGGGAAGTGTCCCCACTCCCTTGCTGCCAGTGCTTGCAGGATGCAGCAGAGGCTGGTGAGCAGATAAGGGCACTGACTCCGAGCGCAGGCGGCTCAGCGCTGCCAAATTCCAGGTCCGTGCCGTGTCCTGGGTGTGATTTAGCTCCAGCTGGAGGCAGGGTGACGAGGCAATTTTTCCTGCTATTGTTTTGCTATTATTCATTGCTGGTATTCATCCCATTCACTGGCATAACGGTGGCTGCAGCTTTTCACTTGTTTTTAATGGGCTTTTCTGTCAGGGCTCTGACATTTAGGATGAATGGCCGGGTTCCCTCTTGCCTTTGGAGTAAGGCTTTACTTGTTACAGTGCCGCAGTAATGTACACAGACATGCTCCACCTCCCAGCTCATGCACAAAACCTGGAAGGATCTCACCACCATCCCACCAAAATTTAGGTTTTTTTTGACCCTGTCCTTCACCCCCTTGTGGGCTGACCGCCGTGTGAAACTTGGAGAGGGTTGATATGAAACAGGCTCGAGCACACAGCAGCTCCTGCTGTGGACGCAAAAAGTTCTTCTCATGCATTATAGCACTCTGGGTGGATTTAAAAAATATTGAAATAAAAGGTCATCAGCCAGAAATAGCCAGCAGCCTGCCTGGCCACTGTGATAAGATAAAGCTGTGTACTCCCAACCGTGGAATTGCGACATTAAGCCTAATAGATTTCTAAAATCCAAATTTATCAGCAATCCTCACTGTTTGTTTCTTCAACTTTCAAAAGGCGCAGATTCTGTACATATAGTCATGGTATCTTCAAACCTCAAACAAATCAGTGCCTTCCTCCCATAGAAACAGGATTGTATCAGTTCCAGCCAGCGTTTTCCCTGAGCCATGATGGTATTCCAGGGAATCTCACACCTGGTTGTGTGTCTAGCACCTGACAGAGGTCTGGTAATGCCTATTCACGCCATGGAACAGCAAGACTTTCAGTTCCTAGATACAAAAACCTCCAGATAAAAGCATTTACTATTTTTATTTAGTTGAATTTAGTTCCCAGTTTAGTTGAGTTTCGTCCCAGGCACTGATTTTCCTTTTTTGTTTAGGGTCATCTCTGCTTTGGTTGCTCCACAGATCTCTGCTTATTTACCAGGAGTAGTAGGACCATCAATAAAAATAGCAAGGTTTCAGGAGCCTATAAGGCCTTCAGCTATAGGCTGCTTTTTGATGTCAAAGAAAATGCAGCTCAGCTGATATCAGCTGTGTTTTCACCACATTTACAGCAGCTATCTGTGCAACCTTTTAGGATGTCATTACCAGAATAGGAAAAAACATCTCCATAATTACATGTATGTAAAGCCAAACACCTTTCTGTGGCCATCCAGCCAGAGTTGCAGGTACAGATCTGCACATTCCCAGGGGACACCGGGTTTAGGGAGGCACAGGAATAAACAGGAGACAATTGTTGCCCCATATGGTGCATGTTATGGCAGCTGTGCTTTGATCAGGATCAGTGGTGCAGAAGGTAAACCTACTGATTTCTTCTCATTTACACTGAATTGACTTTGATCACAGTTTAGGTTTGTGTGTTTTAAAGCTTCTGCTGTCTTAAAAATGTGCTGGGGACGTCTGTGTCCTCAGAAGAGAGGAGATGAGCAGAAATGAGCTCTGCCCCTCGATGGCTGATGGGGCTGTGGGAGGGTTTCCTGTGCAGGGATGGGTTGGAATGGGATGGTGTTTCTTACAGGAAGCATAGCACTGGCACTTTCTGTTCTTTAGAAAGAAAAGAAAAGAAAATCAGATTGCCAGATGGAGTGTTCTCAATGGGAACCACTCTCCTCCTCAGCCACTGACAATGCAGCACACTTTCTGCTCACCAGATGAGATGAATCCTAGCAATTTTTTATTTCCATGGAGCCATTTCCATGCTGAGCTTTTCATTCTACTCTTCCACCTCCTTCTTGCCTGATAACAGCCAGAGCATGCTTTTACATTATAAAATAAAGTTATACCTTTTAGTGAAATACATGGTGTAAAAAATAGCATTACTGGACTGAAGGAGGAAGCAACCAGATCTCAATTTTTTGCTAGGAATAATTCAACTGAAAACGTTGTCTGTGCATCTCCATCCCATGGTGAACAAGGTGATTACAGGCAGACAGGCAGTACTTCAGGTTTTCTTCCATCTTTCTGTTATCAAAACAAGACTCAGTTTTGCATTCTTGGTTGGTAATTGGCTAATAACTGTAATTTTCATCCTGAGAAGATAGGCCAGAAACCAGTTCAGAAAAACCCTACAATATGACAATTGATCAATTCTTCATTAGACTTGATGCTTTCAGGTTACCACAGTCATTTCTTTTGCAATTTGAGCTAAAAATAAAAACAATTGACAAAAATCTAGTCAAGCAATTTCAGATTAGAAAGCCATAACACAAATTAATGCACAAAGAAACAGCAGGCAATCAATTTATCATTTGCTACTTTATTCTTTAGCAATTTGCATTCATTGCTGAGTTGCTTTTGAAACTTGTAAAATTTGATTATGTGAAACCTGGTGAGTGTCAGGCTTTGGTCATTTCTGTGTTGTGTTTTATGAGTTGTTTTATGACAAAAGGATGTAACCTCAAGCTGCACCAGGGGAGGTTCATGTTGGAAATCAGAAAAATTTATTCACTGAAAAGGTTGTTAAGCATTAGAACGGACTTCCCAGGGAAGTGGTGAAGTCACCACCCCTGGAGGTGTTCAAGAATTGACTGGATGTGGCACACAGCGCTCTGGTCTAGTTAAAAAGAGTATGTTTGGCCAAAGGTTGGACTCAGTCATCTTAGAGGTTTTTTCCATCCTTAAAGATGCTGTGATTCCATGATTCTGTGATTGATTCCAAGATTCTGTGATTGATTCCGTGATTCTGTGATTGATTCTGTGATTCTGTGATTATTTCTGTGATTCTGTGATTGATTCCGTGATTCTGTGATTCTATCCTAGAAGCTGGTTGGAGAACAGAGGGTTTGTATAGGTAGATCTGTCTGGCATCTGCTGATGTCCTGCACAAGCACTCACAGCTAAATCCTAGCCTGGAAATCCTGGCAGCNCTTTCTGTTATCAAAACAAGACTCAGTTTTGCATTCTTGGTTGGTAATTGGCTAATAACTGTAATTTTCATCCTGAGAAGATAGGCCAGAAACCAGTTCAGAAAAACCCTACAATATGACAATTGATCAATTCTTCATTAGACTTGATGCTTTCAGGTTACCACAGTCATTTCTTTTGCAATTTGAGCTAAAAATAAAAACAATTGACAAAAATCTAGTCAAGCAATTTCAGATTAGAAAGCCATAACACAAATTAATGCACAAAGAAACAGCAGGCAATCAATTTATCATTTGCTACTTTATTCTTTAGCAATTTGCATTCATTGCTGAGTTGCTTTTGAAACTTGTAAAATTTGATTATGTGAAACCTGGTGAGTGTCAGGCTTTGGTCATTTCTGTGTTGTGTTTTATGAGTTGTTTTATGACAAAAGGATGTAACCTCAAGCTGCACCAGGGGAGGTTCATGTTGGAAATCAGAAAAATTTATTCACTGAAAAGGTTGTTAAGCATTAGAACGGACTTCCCAGGGAAGTGGTGAAGTCACCACCCCTGGAGGTGTTCAAGAATTGACTGGATGTGGCACACAGCGCTCTGGTCTAGTTAAAAAGAGTATGTTTGGCCAAAGGTTGGACTCAGTCATCTTAGAGGTTTTTTCCATCCTTAAAGATGCTGTGATTCCATGATTCTGTGATTGATTCCAAGATTCTGTGATTGATTCCGTGATTCTGTGATTGATTCCGTGATTCTGTGATTCTATCCTAGAAGCTGGTTGGAGAACAGAGGGTTTGTATAGGTAGATCTGTCTGGCATCTGCTGATGTCCTGCACAAGCACTCACAGCTAAATCCTAGCCTGGAAATCCTGGCAGCAATATTTTTGTATTTATTTTGTAATTACCCCAGTTCAGAGAAGGTTTGGTTACCCCTAAAACTTCAAATGCCACTTTAAAAGCTGCAGTGTGGACCTACAGCTGCAAACAATGCAGGATCCAGCTGTGGTTCCATGTGCAGGAGTGGCTGTTGCCTCTCCCACTGTACCACCAGTGTGGGTGGGGTAGCATAGAAATGTGATGGTGTTTGTAACCCCAGGGTTTGGATAACTCCCCTGCCAGCCCATGAGCAAAGAGGGCTTTTCCTGTGACAGACTGAGCAGTGGCGCTGCCCGTGCTGCCCTGACACCTTTCACATTACCCACAGCTGAGCAGGAGGGTGATTGAGTCCAATATGATTAAGTCACTCAGCNACGGGGTGTGTTTGGAGCACAGGCTGCAGAACAGGCCCAGCAGAAGGCAAAAAAAAACCAGGAGAGAGGAGCAGGGTGGCTTGGGAACATTTTCTGCTGGGTTTGAGCTTCATGGGCAGGTTTGGAGCTGGCTGATTTTCCCTGACTTCAAACCATGACTGCCATGTGCTGGGGCAATGGCCTGAGCATTTGGCTGTTTCATGGCAGATCCCCCCGCACTGAAACCACTCTCTTTTCTGTAATTTTGTTAAGTATCCAATATAAATAAGAACACTCTCACTTTGCCAACTTCCAATGCTGTTTCCCTTATTTGAACTTTGCACTGATGCATGCTCAATTTTGTTCATAAAATGCATAACTTCTTGAAGAAAACCTACAGGTCTGATACCAAAATATTCTGCTGTCTCATTGCTGGACTCTCATTCTCACCCCATATTACTTAAGCAAGCTTTGCCATGAACTGCAGCTCTCTGTGATGATTTCTCAACTCGCCCTCAATGATCCTTGCAGGTCCCTTCCAATTCAGCTTATTCCAGGATTCTATTTTTAACCCACAGAGGCTTTAAAATGTGGTCTGGAAGAAAATCCAGGGTCCAAATTTACTGTGAAGATCTTTGCTAGATATTCCTTAGCTTCTCATTCCTCCTCTGTCATGCCACAGTAACTGTAGGCTAAAGTTCAAGTTCCATTTCATCCTTTCCATTATTTGCTGAAATAAATGTCTGGTGCAAAGCAAAGGCACTCAAATCTAGGTTATTCCCTTACAGAACATGGAGATTCAGCAGCATGGCTTGATATTAATAACATCTGAATGGCTAAATCCCTGCAAAGTGGGGTAAAAGTTTGCTCCCAGGGATCCAGCAAACACACTTAAAACACTGAATTATCACAATTCTAAAATAGCCTTCCAGCAGCACCACAGGGCCAGCACACACTCATGGGTTATTTTGCTGTATCTGGAATTTTGAGGCTATTCCAGAGACACAAAGGCACAATGAAAAGCAGAGTTGGACAAACATGTGAAGGCTTGAGGTATAAAAGGATTAACAGATGCTGATGTTCTACATTTTTCTGCTGCAATAATATCAGTACAGACAGCACCCAGAGTGAGGCAGAGAGTGAGGGATTGCATGTAGGAGGGACAGAAAGACATGGCTATCATGGTGTGCTGCTGTAAATTTGGAAAAAAGGCAACTGTTGAACAGATGTTACCAGCATACAGAAGATTTAGTGTGTGGATGATCTGCAATTCTCTGGTCCGTTGAGGAAAAGTCACTTTTTTCAATCTAAAGTAAAATCTTTCCATTTTCCCAGAGAAATAAAATCTTTAAAATCACAAAGAATGATTGATAATATTGAAATTCAAGCTGAACTCCTCTTCAACATAAAATTAAACGTCTTGGAAGCAGGAGGCATTGAGGCATTTCATTTGCAAAGACATTGAAAGGAAAAAAAATTAAACTTTCAGAAAAATATACCTCTTTTTCTCTAGGCTATATAGCTTGTCAGATTCAAAATGAAATTATGATAGATCTTGCTGACATGGGGAAAAGTGTCACTGATGCCATTTTAACCCCCTGTTAACCCATAATACTCTCCCGAGGGCACTCACAGAGTTGGGTTTGCTCCAAGGATTATCCCTGTGTTTTTGTTTTCCTTATCTCCATTTCCTTCATTCACATGAACTGCTTTGTAGGGTGAGCTTATTTTTTTTCTTTCTAATTCTGGCTGTGGGAGAGCCAGGTCCAAAATACAAATCATCTCAAGCACGGCTGTCTAATTCTAATTTATCTCCCATACAGGTTGGACTCAGTCAAGCACCTAAATGAATACCTCCCCTAGATACTCCTGCAAGATTTTTACATATTTACATATTTACATATTTCTCCAACAGCATGGCAGTCTTCATCCATCCTGAGGGACAGCTGCCCTCACAACAGTTTTGGACCTTTTGGGTTGCAATTCTTCATGGTCACCATAAAAATTTGTTGATTTCAGCCGGTCTGACCTGCACTGGGGTCTCCATCACGGACCTGGATAATGCAGAGCAGGTCTGGCTTCAGGTAGCCATGAGAACCAGTTGGTTTCTGTGCTCCTCTCAAGCTCCTTTCTTGCTATTTGTGGCTTATTCATTATGATTCCTGACTGCAGAGAGCACATCAAAGTGGATTTTTCCCTTTAATCAGGGACCAAAACCATTATCACTCTGATCATAGGATTGCAGTCTCCATAGTCTCAGGCCTATTCTTGGAATGTGTGCCATCATTTAAAATCCTCTTCTAAGGCAGGAAAATTTACCTTTTCTCTTTCAAGGCACACCTTTTCTTAGGAGATAGACTTTGTGGCTATATGCCAAGAATGACATAGATTTTTATACAGATTAAATATTATTTGCAATAATGATTTGCAGTATTTTCACATCACCAAAGTCCTTTCCAAGATTTCTTACAACAGCAGGTTATTTTGGCTGTGATTGCATGAGAAATGACAGCCCAGCTCTTTGCAAAAGCCTCTGCAAATAGTCATTAAGCTAAATCTCCCTTCCCCTGAGCGGGGGATGTAAAGAACTGACAGGTGATCATATGTGTGTGCACATGGAATATGCAGCAGAGACTGCTTTTCACCCTTTTTAAAAGACAGGTGTATAACAACTGTATTATATAGTTATTACATATTTATAATAACTGAAATAAGAGTTGATGTTTTCCTGCCAGATCGAGCAGAAGTTGGACCTGTTAACGATGTCAAGACTAAAAAGAATAAACAGAACAATTAATCACTTCTTCTGGCCCAAGTACAATTAACACTACAGCTGAGTTAGCACCTCTTACACTGAGATGGGGAAAATCCCTGCCTACGAGGCAAAACTGTTGCCCGCGCAGCCTTTCTGAGAAATTGTTTCCCGCACGTATCAAGATTTTTCCCACACTTTAAGTATCAACAAATAGTTTGTTTTCATATTTTCATGGAGGAGGAGAGAGCTGACAGACTGTTGGTCTGACCAGTGTGTTGGAGGGATGGCAGCTTCACCCTTCAATCCACTGATCCCTTTGGAATTCTATAAAATGTCAAAGATGTAAATAAACTTTCTTCTTTTTCTTCTTTTCCTGCACGACTCAGCATGTGGGAGCAATTCTTTCCCTTCCACACAAAACCTTGCTAGGAGGAGAAAGAGAGGGATGCTTTGGGGACAGACTGCGTGTCCCTGCTGTCCTGAGGTCCAAGCCAAGCCAGGAGCAAGGAACCACAGGACACTTGGGCACTGCAATGGAAGGACAAAGCAAACGGGGCAGGAAAGGACTGGGGAAGGTCATTTAATCCCCCTGCATCCAACAATGCACCTCAGGGATTGCACAGTCCCATTTTTCACACGTGAGATAACCTCTGTGTGCTTTAGGGATGCTAAACTGCCGGGTGTGCGCTCTTGTTGGTTTGGCGCAGGGCTTATCTCTCTGAGCAGCTCCCAGAAATTCCCCGAAACACGTAACAAATTCATTTTTTCAGTGCCCCCAGTGCTGCCCTGGGGGAATATCTGCAGGTCCCTCTGAGGAGAGGACTCCAAGCAGTCCCCTGTTGCTCAACAGCAAGGGGGGCTTGTTCACACCCTTGTCTTTTCAGGGCTTGACATGGATTTTCTGTGCTGGTTTTACCCTCTCCCTGCTAAAAACACCCCTGAGTATTTGGATTCAGTTGCAAGTAAATATAGTGAGGTACTATATGTTAATTCCAGTATGCTTTTTGGCTGATAAAAGTGAAAAGTGTAAGCTCTTGCGAGATTATTGCATGTAAATACGCTAAGGCAATGGCATGGAGAACCCAGCCAAGCTTCACCATTAAGATTTTATCTAAATGATCCAATGTTATGAAGGAAGAAAAAAAGCAGCAGAAGGCTGGGCAGCAAGATCAAACTACCTGAAAATCTGATTTCTGGTCATGCAGAGGTTTTGAATGTCGAGGTTTTTAGTATGTCTGAGAGATGCTCAGGCTGTGGTGGTGCATCAGAACAGTTAATCTCTTGCTGGGGTGATTGTGTACATTTTGCTCGAGCAAACAAATATAAGTGGCAAGGGAAAGGAAGTTGTTCCTTGACGCAGTTGTTCTCCTGACACTTCACACTGTGAAATACACTCCAATTTCCCAGCAGAAAGAAACTGAAATTATAAAGGATAAGATTGACCGAAATGGATGACAGTGTTTAAAAAATGTTAGCTAGTATTGATGTTTGGGAGGAAAAAAATGACTCCAGGAATGCTGGCCCTGAGAAGGTGATGGATAGGGCTGCCACGGGGGCCCGTGTCGTGCAGGATAAGTCACTCCAGCCGTGTCAGAGGTGATCATCACTCCTGTGCTCCTTGTGCTCTGGGTGCCTGACTGACGACCCTGATATGCAGAAATATGAGGCACTTAAAGCTTAGCTGCCTCCGAAATCTCGATGTTGGAGCTGGCTGTGAGCTTTCCGAGGAAAATCTTTTTTTGTCTGCTGGAAAATGTTGACTCGCCACAGCTGAGATTTTCACAGAGTGTGTTTCTCCATTGAAGCTCTTGTTGTGTGATTTTTTAGTACAGAATTGCTGGAGGGGAAAAAGGGAGGAAAGAAAAGGGAGGAAGCTCTGCACTTTGGCATAATCAAAGCACATGAGAAACCACAAAATGAGGGGCTTGGGCTCTGCTCTGGGTCTGCCTGAGCAAAACTTCCCAAATTAATGTCACTATCTCCTGGGCTGATAGCTACTAGGGGGCTGTGGAAGTGGAGAAAGGGGAGGAGAAGAGGATCTTTCTCCCTTTCCCTCTCCTTCTAGGTGCTTTTACGAAACATTTCAAAAGAATTTGTTTCGTTTCATTGTGAAAGAGTGAAAAAAAGCCTCTGTGCTTTTCATGGAAGGGAAGAGCAGCTCTGTGCCTGGCCCTGCTTTGGGCAGCTCTGGGTCCAGGGATCAGACACCTCAGCAGATGGGACACACTCAGCCCCATCTCCCTGGCTCTGCAACGATTAACTTGTCCTGGAGATGCTGGTGAAGGAGGATACCCCACACCTCACCCTTCTCTTACTAGACCAGTAATGCTCGAAGGAAAGAGAATTGGCTCACATGGCGCAATCATCTTTAATAATCCCCACTGGCTTTTCCCTTACTTCCCTGTTTTCTGAGGGAGGATTTAAGGTTGCTAAGACACACACCTGTGGGGTTTGCCTGTCCCCTTTCTAGTTCCGGGTGAGTTTTGTGAAAAATGACCTCCCAGACAGGGCATCTCACCACTTAAATCACAGCTAATGCTGGTCCAGCCCTGGTCAGACTGACCTCCTTCTTTCTCCACCATTGTTGCTATGAGGAACAGCCAACTGCTGCCTCTCTGCTCTACATGAAGAGGAATAAACACAGCCCCTTCCAGCGCTCCCTTCTCTGATGTAAGCCTATTTCCTTTTCACTTTCCTTTCAGGTCACATTTCCTGGTCCCTTGTTAGCACTGCAGCTCGCTTTCTGAGCTGCCTCTCGTTTGTCCAGGTTTATTGCAGGAGGATGTTCAGAATTAGTCACAGTAGTCCAGCTGTGGCCTCTCAAATCCATGTGCACAGGTCTAATGAGTTGCTGTGTTTTATGTGCACCATGCTCAGTAACAAATTCCATTCTTAATTTTCCCTAATAACTCTGCAAGTTGCAAATCATTAGGAACCTGCATAGAAGGCAGTCTGGCGGGTTTGTAGAACCTCAAACCATCCTTTTTTTTCACTTTTTCTTGTTAAGCACTGAGTTTTTTGCCTCTGTTTTTGCCCTTTTGGTGTCAGAAGTTCTGCATTCATTTTTGAAGGTAACTTTTGTTTCTAATGATTTGGTTTTTACTCATGGTGTTATACCCATTTTTAGCTCTCCCTCTCTTTTTTGTGCCTTGTGTTCTTATTAAGGTCTTGAAATAAACTGCTCAATATCTGATTGTAATGAAATGTCCGTGAGAAAAATGAAGCAAAAAAGGATTTTGAATGCATTCATATTATCTTTATATTACCTGCTCTTCTTCCCTGTTAATGGATCTGTACTACTTTCCTTTGCCTTTAACTTTGATATTATTTTGTCTTCACCCTTCAAAGGCTATGAAAGTAAATTAATGACTGCAAATTAGGTGCCCAGTTAGTATAATGAAAAGCAAAAGAGCCAGTCTGGAAAAAAATGGCATTTCCAAGATGTTTTTTTTTTTTTGCTACTTTGAGCAACGCACACATTAAAGCCATGTGCTCACAATAAGAGCGCCGTGAAATACTGGCTCACTGCTCTGCAGCGGAGTGTCATCCATCCTGGGAGCTGCAGGAAGCACCAGTCCTCGAGGAAATCAGGGCATGGTGACACCACAGAGGCTGGATCACAATTTACAGGCACGAGGAGCAAATTGCAGCGGTGCAAGCAGCTGCAGCTTTGGGGTTTCCTGGCGGGTGAGCGCTTCCCACCGTGACTTTGTGTGTTGATAGATGGAAGGGGAAATATTTGCTCTGCCCTGGTAGTGTCCTGTCAGGTTCTTCAGGGCACTGAGTGCTTCCTTGCCTTGGAAGGAGTTGGGTCTTTCCCACCTGCCTGGGATGGTACCTTGCATCTGTTCCATGCTTTCCTAGATCCTTACCCACTGGAAAAGGACAGAATAATGAATATACTCGTAGTGAGCACATACATTTGTAGGCATTTCCAGTGCTGCAGTGTGAGACGGGTGACTGCTTGTACCAGGCAGTGCTGCTGTCCTCAGGGCTGGTACCCTGCTTGCCCCATGTGAGCATCTGCTTTGTGACTTGTATCTGCACTGCTCTACCCAGAGGGAACCAATTAACGTGAACTATGTTGCCTCTGAAGTGGCCAAGATTTCCTGCAATAAGGCTGTTCTTACCTGGTGACCTGCAGCAAAATTAAGACCTTATTTTCTGCTGAAGAGGTGTGAACAACCACCAGAGTGAGTCCAGACTTGACCTTGCTTTTCTCTCAGATACTTTTTTTTCCCCCTTGTACTTATTCTCTTGTCCAATCTGGCTGCTGGGGATTTTGCTCACAGGCTGTCATCTGACCTTTCTGCTCATGACTGTAAAATTAATTAAACATGCCTCTCTCCATGCAGGTTCACTAAACAGACTGTCCATTCCAGCACCAGTTAGTGCAGAGCTGCCATCAATATTAACAGGAAATATCTGAATAGAGGGCATGAAGAACCTGCCCTCTGTCTGCTGCACAAACCAGCTCCCTGTACATCCTCTCCATGTCCTGCATGTGTAGCCTCTTGTCTCCTGTGTCCTTTTGACTTCATTTTAGTTTGCCCTCTACTTTCCCCTCCATGACTGCTTTATACATGGGCAGTTGGCTGAGTGACTTAATCATATTGGTCTCCTCCTGCTGTTTTACCTCAATCATCTCCAACCTTTCTCCACTGAACTGACAAAGGTACTTTCTCCTGCGCCATGGAAAGCATGAGCTAAACCAATATGACAGAGCCGCAGTTCTGCTTGCATAATTTCAATAACATCCTGTGTAACCAGTCACCGGGCTGAGCTCTTTTTAATGAAATCACCCTTGTTATCAGCCTGTTTTCATTCCCTTCTCACAGAAGGATTGCTCACAGCATGAGTCATGCCAGGCATTTCAGTGTCTCTCTCAGGAAAACAGTAAAGATAATAAAAAGGGGTAAAAGCATAAAAACATTTGGAAATACAACACTTAGGAGCAGTGATGCTGCTGATAATTTTCAGCCATTTTGCAGAACGTTAAGGAAAAGAAAACCCAATCAAATGCCAAAAATGACATTTTATTCATTGATTTTTTTTTTTTTAATTATTTCTGGGCTTACTTGCATCATTGTGCAACTTTAAAGTTACATATTTTTTTTTCATTTTAAGGTCTTCTGCTCTCAGAACTTTCTTCTCCACAGAATAATAGAAAGCTCAGCAGGGCAGGAAAAGACACTCATTTAATCATTCAAGGCTGGGGCTGAGCCCCCTGCCATGGCTCCAGTGAGGTGGTGCTGAGGGCTGAAGAGGAAAGTGCCCTCCTGCTGCCATCCTTAGGGAGCAGGATGAGCACTGTCCCTCTGGCTAGGGAGGTGCTTTCTGACCTCATTCCTCTCCTGTCTAAACAAGGAAGGGATCACACCACACACACAGGTGTGCGCTGAGATATTCTTTTGGATTTATGTATTTTTTTTTTTGCATATGTTTTCCCCAGAAAAGTACTTTCTTTCTTTTTTTTGCAAAGTCAGTTGGTGATATCTACATCATTATGGAGCTTTCCTGGCGCTGCATCTGCTGATTGATGGCTGTGAAAATGCAACATATTTCATTTTCTTTTCCTAGACGTGAAGCCAGCTGCTAATGGTTTTCCCAGGGTGAAGCTGGCAGCTGCAGGATCAGGTCTCGGGGCTCTGAAATGTACATTTGCAGGAGAGCCACCTGGGCTTTTGGCTGTTTCATTAGTGGTCATTACTGCTTGTAGAAAAGGATCTAAGCAAAGTGGGTGCTGAGCCTGGCTGTAAATCCTGGGCTTTGATTTGGGAAACCACAGCCATTAGTGTCGGATGGAAGCGATCTCAAAGATCTCAAAACCCTTCTGTCTGCAATTAAAACTTCCATCGCCCGTTTCCAAAACCACATTAAGTCCCCTGGTCTAAAAGTTCACATTTATTTAGTTTTATTCATCTGCCTCTTCAAGTCAAATACAGAAACTAATGCATTTAGCAGCACCCTTTTTATGTTAATTGTGAGTGCTTGCTGAGGACTGAAGTGTGAATGCCAGAGCATCATTAAGATGAAACTGTAGCTCTCTGCAGACACTAGACAGCAATAAGTAATCTTCTCCTTCAGCTCTTGGATAAAATTATTATCTAATTCACTCTAGAAAAGGTGTTTTATTTCAACATGTCTGTATTTTGTCTGACTTTTGCTGTATTTTACACACCACAAGGGACTGCGTTGGCCTCCATGGCCATGTGGGCTAGGAGATTGTTGTGCTTCAAGCTCCAGGTAGCAGTTCCTGCTGTCATAAAACCCCTTTTTGAGGAGAAAGGGGTTTCTCTTTGAGGAGAGGGGTTTATCTATGGAGAAAAGGGGAGGATTGGTCCCTCCTAGACATGTGGATAGCATGTTCTTCTCCCTTCCTAGACATGTGGATGGCAGGTTCTTCTGGGAGGTGGAGGCAGGCACACTACTCAAGCTTTGGAGGTGCTGCTCCCTAAGCTGACCTCTAACAAGGCAGGCAGGAATTCTCAGGAATTCTTGTCTTCCCTAGAGAAAGACAGACTCACCAGGATGCCTGGGGGGGAAAAAGAATAAAATAAAGCAGACCTGTGGAGAGATTCCCCATCAGTTTTGTAAGCTGCTGTCAGGCAGGAAGCGGGGGGGATCTGCATTTGCATTTCGTGGAGTGTTTCACAGCCACTTAAATGGGAAAGAACAAAGCAGGAATGGTTGCTTGTGCTGCAGTTTCTGAAAGCAGCAAGAGGATTTCATAATCACACAAAATCACGCAAGCACAAATTTCACGTTGTTGGCCCCTGACAGAAAACCAACCTTGACATACACTTGAACAATCTCAAACAGAAGAAATGGGTTCTATGAGCAGGAATACTGTAAATCAGAACCTTGCTTCCAGGTAGGAAGGTCTTCTTTGCTTGATTTCTAATCTAAATGATCAGGAAAAAGCATTCATAATTGTTGAGTGGTTGAAAAGTGGGCCCAGAGTGTACATCCTTTTCTCCTGTGAGGCTCCGTGGGCTGAATTCTCTCTCCTCAGTGCCTGCCACAGAGGCTTTAGATAAGGAACCTGTGAAGAGCAGCTGAACAGTGCAAGCTATTATCCTTAAAGACTGATATTTACTAGATTCCTGCTTTTGGCCTTTCTAGCTGAGTCACAGAATTTCCTTTGTTGCTGCACATTCATTTTCCTCCCTCCTCTAGCAAATACCTCTGAATTGAGCAGGCACACGTCTTATACACAGTTATCTGGAATCATCTCCAAAAACCCTTTTAAGTCCTCTTCACATACAAATGAGCCTTGAACACTTCCAGGGCAGAGCAGTACATTAGCAAGCCTGAGAATTAACAATAGAACTGGGTCAATAAAAAAAGGATAAACCATCTGATCACAAGGTGACTGTTTCCACTGCCACGTGAAAAGCTGCTTTCAGCGCTGGAAATACAGGAGGGCAACAGTTAAATTAGTGCCACTGCACAGAGCTCATTTGGATCCCTGCCTGCTTGTTCTCTGATTTGCACAAGCAGTGGGAAAGGCTATTAGGATAATCAGGAGAATGAAGAGCTTGCTTTTAAAGTATGGGTTGAAATTAATTTGCTTAGCCTAGCAAAAGAGAAAACGAGGATGCACTTTGTGTTGCTGGTGTGTGCATAGCAGGGAGGGGAACTTGGGGTGAGGCAGAGTGTTGTGAAAACATCTGCTTTAAGAGCAACATCTGTGACCGTATTTGAGGTGGAAAATAGGGAATTTCCTTCTTTGAAGGGTAAAGATCCAGGTGATTCAAGCAAAATGTCTTTTCTCTAAGATGGGTTTGTCCCTTTCCTCTGTAGCAAGGGACTCAAACTGAACAAGAGCCACGGCATGGTTGGTTCAGGAGGGGCTTCCACCCTGTCACTGAGGGGGCTCTGTGTGGTGGCATTTGCTAAATCCTCTCTTTCCTCTCTCCTCAGAACATGGTTGTGACCAAAACAAGTCCTCTGAGTGACAAAAAATCAGAGATATCCCCAGCCACCCTGGCTGGACAGACAGGTCTCTGTCTCTCCTACCACCCCCTTTCTCTTGTGGATATAATGCCTGGAAAGCTTTCTGGAGACCAAAAATGAGCATGATGCAAAGAATCTCTCCCCCTTCCCGGGTTACTTGGGTATATTTAATGAAAGGAAAATGTCTGCATTTTACTGCAGACACTGGAGAAGTGAAGCTGGAAGATTCTGGATCGGGGGATCAGAGAGCTCTGAAGGTTTAGAAATTATATTCTTGTCCTCACCCATTGCAGATTTGATTGAATGCTTACAAACCTTGTTATTGTTTACAACATTTCACTCTTCTGACGCAAGAATTTTGAGGCCTGTTATCTATTTTGTTATTTTATCATCAATTATTGAATTATTGTTGGGGGAGGTTTATACATTCACCAACTTATCATAAATATCCTGGAATATAAAAATATCCGATTTTTACACTCTTACTATGAATAAATTAAGTTGGATTTATGAGGCTTATGGCCTGTTCTTCCCCTGTTCTTTGGAGGGCTTTGTGAATGCACAACGAGAGCTCTTATTTCTTATTATGGAATTTTATAGTCACCATGTAACTGGGTTAATATAAGAAGTATAAATAAGGATATGCATTTGCCTGTGAGGTGTTTGAATATGGAGAAGAGCATCTGAAGTTCAGAAAATATGAACTGAAGCACAGACTGTATCTCTTACTCTGTAAATAGGAAGAGAAACTGCTTCAAGTGCTGAAAAAAGAAGGGAGTGTATGGGAATTTTCCCCTAGGAAAGGTAAAAAAGCCAAAATTTTTTTTTTTTTTTAAGCCGTTGTGCTCTACTCTCCAACTACATTTTAGCAAACGTGCTCAGATGCTGCAGTTGCTCCCTCTCACCTGCTGGTCTCCTGCACAGACTTTCACAGAGTGAAAGAAAAGGCCCTGAAAGCAAGAGAAGCTGGAAGGGATTAACAGCCAGGATGCTTTGCCTTCGAAAACTCCTCTTCTCTTTGGTCTACAGGAACCTGGGTGATGTCAGTTCAAGCAGACTGAGACCCAGACAATAACCACGTCCTGCTTTTAGAAGAAAAAAATATAAAGAGACACACAAAATGCTCTTTTTATAAAGAACACAGGATTTATAAATTCTGTTTTTCTCCCTCCTGTGCCTGAGCAAAACTCATCCTCATTCATCCCTGAGCTGTGTTCTTGTCCTTTCCATAGTTCAGTGCTCCTTTAGCAGCACCAGCTCCAGAAGGATGCAGGCTGTGCCCACGCACACAAAGGAAGGGATGGGGATGGAGCCAGCACAGATTTGGCCACTAAAAGAGAGAACAGCTGGAAAACCAAAAAAAAAAAACCCAAAAAGGGTTTTAAAGGAGGCACAGACAAGCTGGCTCGAGTGAGAGGAGCAGGTGCTGGGTGTGGAGAGGCGAGGTGGCCTCGCAGGCTGCCCCTGGCTGGGGGGGCCCTGGGAAAGGATGGGAAGGAGAAAAAAGAGTTTGTGCTTCACACAGGCTGGGGAAACACCATCCCAGCAGCTCTGCAGCCTCTGGGCTGTAGCAGTAAAAGGCCATGGGGAAGGGGTTGGGCACAAGAGACATTTTTGGTTTCCCTTCAAAGCAGAAAGTCAGGGGGAAACCAGCGTGAGGCTGCTGCTCCCAAAGGACTGTGGCTGCTCTCAGCCCTCCTGGGCAGATTTCCTCCAGCTGCCAGCAGGATTGGCTGTGGCTTTCTGTAGGAATGGGGTAGGCACAAGTGTAGCCCTGGTTTTAATGTTTTCATTTCTGGGAAACTTGTCCCCAGGAAAACTTCTGTAAACAAGAGAGATGCTATTGTCACTATACCTATGTTTATCCATTCTATCTCAGAAGAGAGGTTTCTTGACGAACATCTGTTTTGACCAAGGTGATTGAAGAAGTTTGCCGTTGTTTCACCAATCAAATTAGTCTGTGTAAAATGGTATATAAGAGAGTCACGCCTCAAAAAATAAAAATTCATTTTTCTGGCCTTCTAAATAAACAGTCTGTGCCGTTGTGCTCAGCATCAAACAACGACACACAAGGTCATGGACAGGCTGACTGTAAGGCTCGGTGTTTGGGAGTAGGGGTTCATTGCTCTTTGTGCAGAACTGGAGATGAGAACCTTTGTACTCCTTTCACAGTTAAAAGACCCATTTTCCTTTAGCCCCAAAACTGAGAGTGCAACAGGTATTCTAAGCATAATGGGCACTTTATTTCAGAGGTTAAAAATCACACTACTGTGGAGCAAAATGGTGACTTGCCCCAGTGCCTCCCTGCTGTACCCATCTTTGCTGCTCCGGGGTGTCAGAGGGAGAGCCAGGCAAGTGTGCTGGATTCTGCTTTGCTGGGAAATCCAGCCAGATTAATGAATTTGGGGTCCCTCGAGATTTGCATAATTTATATCGATGACTTGCTGTTTAGTGTTTTACAAAGTCAGGAAATAAATCGCAGGTTTTATAAAAATATCATAATTAAAAATTGACTTGTACTAAATGTTGGCTCCAGGAACGTGCATGAAGTTCAAGTATGATGGATTGTTCTGCTCACTGAAAACTATAAAAAACCAGGAGAGACTTATGATGATAAAAAGTATTTTTTTTAGGTGCTTACATTATCAATCTTTATATTGAGCCAAATGCTACTTGCATTTCTTCTGTGCATATTTTATTGACTTAGTTGTGACCCATTGGGGAAGGACGGAAATATTTGTATTACAGTGAAGAAATATTGTCACATACAAAATCAAAACGTGTTCTTTAACCAAACATAAAACTTCAGAAGACAGAAATGTCTTTAATATGACTTAATCACTGCAGATCCTGGCAAGCTGCAATAAATTTTCTGCTACAAAAACAGAGGGGGAATTTTCTTGCCTTCCTTTGCATTAGTAATACAAATATTAAGATGATGAATGTTATTTTTTCAATAGTTTGATTTAGGAGAAAAAAATGTAAAACTATGCAAGGGGGAAACTGTGACATGTAAGGCTGGTCTCAATGTTTTTTTAATGAAAATGAGTTTGAGGACAGCTGTTACAATGAAAAAGTGAGCCAAACTCTGTTTACTGTATGGCTGTTCTGTTCCCAGTGAAAATCAGTGGAGCTGGACAGGACCAACAGCCTTGAATTTAACATGGTATTGCACAAGTTTAAAATTAGACACGCACTCTTCTATTTTTTTATTTGATACCCAACCAAGACTCAATTGTTTGAGCAGGGTACAGAGACATGCAAAAGAACTGCTAAAAATGTAAAGTTCTACCTTGTTGCTATGATTAGAGACAAAGCAAGAAATGCTTTCCTACCCTTTTCCCCTGGAATGAGGGTTATGGGACAGACAAAATTGTCATCGTTTGATGCTCCGATAATGGCACAGACTCTCTATCTGAAGGCTAGAAAAATCAAATTTATTTTGAAGATGTGACTCTCGTATTTTACTCAGACCAATTTGATCGGTGAAACAAGGGCAAACCTCTTCAATCACTTTGGTCAAAACAGAGGGACATCAAGAAGCCCCTCCTGTGAGAAAGAACGGATAAACGTAGGTACAGTTACAAAAATATTTCTGTTGTTTACAGAAAATCGCCTGGGAAAAGAATTTCAGAAACCAAAATATCTCAGGCATGAAATTACGGCTACAAAGCCTTGATCTCTGTGTTAGATGTCTGCGAAAATAAAATTCGACTCCATGGCTGCTTTTTCTCAGATTTTGCTGCCCAGTTCTTGTTTGCTTCACAATCCAACCTCACTGAGAGCCCTGAGAGGAGCCAAAACAGGATGGGAGTTTCTTTAAATAACTACACTGAGAACATGAGGCAAATACGGGGAGAGATGTGCAAAACTTCTCGATGATAAGCACATCATGAACATGGTGAGCCCCAGAGGCTGATTTTAGTCCTACGAATGCTGTTCTGCTGCTTGGTGCTGTCTGTGACTGCCAGCTCACATTCCTCCACAGCTCCACCTGGGTTTCAAATCAACAATCACACACTGATAAGGTTTCTGGGCCTTTATTTTCCAGTTCTCTGAATTATGGGCTAGTGGCAAAGTCACACAGATAAAATCTTCCAGATGCCTTATCCGCGTTTCAGGAATAAATAACATGTTGGGCTCACTCTTGAACGCCCTCACAAAAGGCATCACTAGGGGTCACCAGAAAGAAGCAGAACTTTGTTATTTAACCTGGAACGCTTATGAATTTACACAGTGTTTTTCAGCTAATCTTTTAGAGAGGGTAATTTAGTTTTCGAAAAGAAAGACAAATTATTTTCCTACAGACAACAGGTATTTCCTGCTAATGAAAATGCCATTATAGAAGGCCTGTATTAAAAAAGAAAAAGAGGGAGGAAAAAAAAAGGCTTGTGTGCAATTCCTCACTCTCGTATTTGCATGCTGATACTGAATAGACACCACGATTTGAAATTTTACTACAAGCTAAAATAAGATGTTTGCCTGTCTAGTTTGGTAGCCTGTGTCAGAATACTGGCTAATTTTTAAATTACTGAATTTTAATTTTTCAACTGGGCTTTAACGAAGCAGCAGTGTTTTGATTCTGATAAAAACTTCCTGCAATATCTTTATGTTCAAAATTGTAGAAATACAGATTGCAGCTTTTCAGAATTTGTTCCAGCTCTTTGCTTGCAAATCTTAGAAAATAAATCACATGAGGTGATGAGAACTTTCTCCAAGGACCGTCTGCTCAGGTAGAAAGGTGAATATTTCGGGATATTTTTGGGGAAAAGAGCAAAGATAACATGGGTGGAGTTCAGTGGTGATTGGAGAAAGAATGAAGAAAAGAACAATAAAATGATGCCAAGCCAAAATCTTAATGCTGAACAAAGACAAAGTTTGCCTTTGAATATTCAGCCAATGGTCAGCAGACTATAACAAAAATTAAGAACAAGTCAAGAGATGAGTCTCTTTCTAAAATACATCTATTTCTGCATTTTTCCAATGGCTTGCTGCCTGTCACAGGCAAGGCCAGTGTCTGTAGGGGTGTTTGGATGTGCTGAGAGCAGAGATGTGCCTGTGCCCAGCAAAGGTGCACAGTCTGTGCTCCCGTCAGTGAACATTTATGCAAGTTCTCCCACTTTGTCTCGTCCTCCTCCAGTTTGGGTAGAAATGACATTCTTTCCTCCTCCCTCCTCAATGTGTATATTTTACAGCTAATGAAAAAGCTCAGGAAATATAACTGTCCCTCGTATTGATTTTGCTTTTATGTAGTGCCTTTTCCCCAAATGGATGCCAGAAGGCACTCTTAAAATCAAACTATATAGAACAATAATTTCTACCAGAATGGAAAAACATGGCAGCAGCTTAACAGAGCACTTTAGTGCTAGGCAACACTTTAGGAAATGAAGGTGGCTTTAAAGAGCAGGAATAAGCTCATGGCCTTGAAGAAGTTATTGGATATGTATAAAGAGCAAGATCAAGAAGAGCCTCTGTAATCCACAGCTGCCCACTCTGGATGCAGGGAATATATTGCCAGTGCCTTGCTCAGAGCCTCTGATATTAGAGAATGGGTGTTCCCAAGCATATCTTATAGGCTGAAGTATTATTTAAGTTATGAGGGCTCTTAAGATGTCAGATTTCAGCTCATGTCACAAATAACCCAGGAGCCCCCAGCCCTTCACACAGAATTTGCTCCAATATATCCCTGTCTGCTGCGTGCCAGCGGTTGCCTGCTGCTCCAGCTCCAGGATCCTTCCAGAACCTCCCAAATTAAAGAGTCCTGTGCCTTAAGCAAAATGATGTTCATCGTAAAGTAGAAATTGGGTTCACTTTATCCCTTTTTCTTTATGCAAAATGCCTGTTTGCCTCATGCCTTCCCTTAAGCATAAAACAATAGGGGATGCAGGGTACTCCATGGCTTGCTTTTGGCAGAAAAGGACCTTTGATTAAAAAAGAAGTTGAAAGTTGGTGTGTTAAAGCATTGCTTCCCAAGCACAAATGAACATAAATCAGTCCTTTCTGCATTGCTGGGGACTCACAAGCAAGTATCATTATTAATATTGAAATTTATTGCCCCTCTTATTCAGCTTCTTCATTCTTCTTCATGCTTTGGTTAGAGCTCGTCGGGAATTTTAAGTGTTGTTTATTTTACATGCTATTAATGAAACTTTTCACAGAAATTTGAATGCAAATTTCGTTGTTGGTGTAGGTTCTATGTTAGGAAAGGAAGAATTTGAAGGCTCATGCACTTGGGCAAAAGGTTTTGACCAAAATAACGTGTGTTGATCAATTGATGATTAGTCTATCTACTCATCTAACTGTGCTGGAACTGCTTTATTATTATTTTTTTATAATTAGCCATAGAATGATTGAAGCTGCTGTCCATCAGCTATTTATACCTTTACTGAACACATGAGAGACTGACACTAAAGCCCTCATTTCAAGATGTATTTAATTACTAATAGAAAATGAAGCAGTGCAGATAAGATATTCTCTCTGGCATAATCGATGGAGCAGTTCTGAGGGCACCTGTCTGTGACAGAAGAGATTGATCCAGTTCCTGTATCCTAAAACACAACATCTTTCCTGTCAGTAGTGATTAACAAAATATCAGGCTATCAGTTAACACTTTGGGCTTTTCCTGGTTGAGTCTCAGTGGAAAAGTATTAAAATTTTTAACTGTTTGCAGTTGTGAAAGCAATCAGGCAGAAGAAAACCTTTCTGTGTGGCTCAGCAGGGGTTTCTCAAGCTGAAGCAGGATATCTTTGGGAGTCATAGAGCCTGTAAGCTGTTGTGCAGATAAACACAGTGAGGAGCTGGGCTATCACAGCAGTGATGGAATTCAGAGGCAAAATCCCCCCTTAATGGGTGGATTTGTGAGGTTTATTTTTTGTGACCATAATTTTTCTCACGGCATTTCCACAGCTCTAATTGCTATGATAATTGCATGAAGCAGGGATAACTGTGGTGGCCAACGGGATGTTTCCTGTGCTCAGGTCCCCACGTGGCCACCTGTGCCACCTTTTGCAGGACTGCACTCTTTTAGTTTCACACTCAATTTAGCCCCACTGAAAACAACATAAAGTTGTCTGCTAAGGGTCTTAAAAAAATAAAACCTGATGCTACCACAAACCCCAGATTTTTTGTTTCCAGAGCTGATTGTTTTCCAGCTAATCATACATATAGGTATTTAGGGTCTCTGCCTCCAGCTTTTCTGAGTGATGAAGTAGCTTCTGCCTTCTTCCAACACGTTTTTTTGCCCTTGTGAGTGTTTCTGTGCCAGGGTCTTTGGGAGCAGTGTGGGGCTGACCAAGCACTGCTCTCCAGATCCCTTCACATCCTTCCAGCACCTAAAGGGGGTGTTTGGTATTCTCAGGGGAAAAGCTGCAAGCTCAGATCAAAGACAGAAGATGAAGTTGTTTGGAAACAGCAGATGAATAACGTTGTCAGAGGTGTATTAATGAGAGGAAGTGTCTCCACACCCATGCAGAGTGGAGGTAATAGCAAACAGAACAAGAAATCTTCGTGGATAACAGACGTTAGGAAGCAGCAGGAATAACTGTGGGGGTTTTCGTGATTAAGATCTCAGTTATTGGGGAAACACAAAGACGCAGCGAGGGACCGGGGTGGGCAGTAGATTTATGATTTATGTCAGAGCTGTTTGTACTGTGAGGCAGCAATCATGTCAAGAAGAGAAAAGAGTCGTAAAATTCCTCTGGGAGATGCATGGGTAGTGCTGGGATGGCCTGCAGCCCCAGTCCAGCTGTCCTGAGGTACATCAATACCTTTGAGCCTCGTGCCTGCTCACAAGCACACACCAGGGACAGGGCTTGAGCCAAACCTCATCCTTCCACATCCAAGACTGAGAATTTCCACATGGTCGTGGTCTTTGCCTGTGACCGCTGAAGGGAACGCCAAAGCTTCCTTCCTCTGAGCTGCGCTGAGGGGCACAAAAGAGTCCTCAGGGCAGGTGCTGAGCCCACAGGTGATGGCACAGCACGTCCTGCCCCTGGGCAGAGACCCACACCCAGAGAGGGGATACTGAATTTCTCAGAGAGCCAGGTGGAATCAGCTCTGTGAGGGTTCAATACCTCTGAGGGTGTCCAGCACCCCACAGAAAATGGCTTAAAGAATTTAGCGACACGGCGTGGTCGAGTGTGTCTTGAAAAAGCAAAAAGGTTTTAATAAAAGAAGAAAATAGTACAAAAATGAAGAACAAAGCCAAACAGAGTGTAGGGACAGGTACCATATACCTCCGACAGCACCTCGAGAATGCTCTGAGAAGCCTCGTGCTCTCCCTTAAGTATTGGACGATTTAGGTGGGTTTTTTGACAAACACCCCACTAGAAAATAATTATTTTTCTGAGGAACAGATAAAGTGACCTATCAATATTTTTGTCTTGGCTCTGAGCCGATCACTGTCAGGAGAACAAAGAAACTTCTATTGTCCTTCCCTCATATGGAAACACCTGCTCGGGTGTGGAAATGCATTCCTACAAGGGGAGCGTGAGCCAAATGCATCTTTGCTCCAGACTGGGAATGCTGTGAGGTGCTCCAGCTTTCCCAGAGAATTTCTGTTGCATGATCAGTCGGAAAAGCTAAACCTGGCAAAAGACTGACAACTATCTGAAACTGGAGGGCTTGCATAGTTAATAATTATGAGTGAGGCTTTTAAAGGATAATATGGGAGAAAAGAAGCCCAAATGCTTCAGGGAGGTTATGGGATGTGGGTGTCTGACACTCACAAGACTCTGTTGGATGCAAAAAACTTTTGGGATGGTTTTGGGCTAGCTACAAGGATAGATTTATTCTGCTTTATGCACATTCAGAAAATCAAATGTCCACGTGTTTTAGCATTTGAAGAAAGAGTTGCAGGTACAGTGGGGTAGGAAATAGCCTCTTCATTTTCCTTCAATTTCTTGCAAAAGAAAAGCAAGGAATTAATTAGATTTCATCCTGTTTATGTCTTTGTCGTTGGCTTTAATCTTAACATCTAATAGAAAAACAGAGCAAATGGCTCTGTGAATTTTTATTTTTTTTTCCTTTAGTCCATTAACAAAAGAACAGGTCTGATGATAAGGTAGCCAGAGTGAATCAAAGTATCTGTGCTGTGCTGTTGAGGGAGGCTGAGTCACAGACAACTAGTTTTATGGCAAGCCCACGGTTGATTATAAAGCAAATAATTGGAGGAAAGGGACAAAAAAGATTAAAGTAATCTCTGAATCCTGTTGTGAGTTGGTCTGCTCTGCTACCTGGACCAGATCAACAAATAACACATCTGATGGATGCGGTGAAGTCTAACAATGCTAATTCCAAAGAAATTTTTGATTATTAAATTATGAATAACAAAACATTAGCTTAGTTGTTAAACAAGCCACTGACTGAATTTTACCTTCCTTTGCTTTTCATGTAGACCTGCAGGAAACCAGTGAGATAAAATTCCACGAAAAGTTGGCACGATGGTCAAACATCAGCAAAATACAATTTCTAATGGAGATGAGAAGGAAGAAAGTGTTGACATAAAGACAGGTTCCTTTCTGTAAAGGAATTGTCTAGTTCAGATCCCAAGTAATTTTTCATATTTGCCATTAAACTCATTAAAGAGCTATTCAGGAACTTCTGAACCTCTTGTCTTTGTATCATCTTCTAGATTTATTTTTGTTCCACAGACTTTTGCCTTCTGAGACAAATTGAACATAAATTGATCAGCCATTTAAAAAAATGGAGAGAAAGTAAGGCTGAGGGATGTTATGCCTCTTCTTATTAGCATGAGGAGGAGGAAAATTTGGGGTGTCCACCAATTTGGGGTAAGTGCAGTGGCTACTGGAAAGATTAGCAAATACTGCAGGAGGGGGCATTTATTGAAAAAGTCAGCACACAAAGCTGCCAAGGGACAGTTGAGTTGCAAAACACTTCAGCTACCACAGGAGATGCATTACATTATTGTGGAAGGCAGATAATTTGCTATCCAGCACTTGGAAGCTGCTTTGCAGGAAAAAAAAGTAAAAAAAAATTGGGGAATAAGCAAACTTGTTCTCAATCGATGAATTAATATAAAAGCAGCAAAAGGAGCAGAGCAGACTACTACAATCCCTCAGCTATATTAGGCAATCAATTATTTTTTCCCTTTCAATATGTAGAATATTCCCTCGCGGCTCCCCGTGGATGCCATGCAGCGTGAACACAGCAATCAAAGTAATAGACGTCAGAATAATCAAAATAAGATGTGTCAGAAAGAAGCAAATGAGTACATACCCTCATTAAGTAAATCTCCTAAGAGCTTAATGTACAAAACTCTTCCCAAAAAAGCTGTACAAACAATTGCATGCACTAACACATGGTTTTATTGCTGTTTCAAAGGCAGATAAAAATATTCTTCAATCCAATCCACGTTTTTTCAGATTTCACCATAAATAATCTCTACCTGAGGCAAAACACATAATGTAGCTGCCACAGTGACATTAATAAAGGTCATGACTGAAGGTAAAATATACTACTTTGAAAAAAACTTAAAAAATCATCAAACAAGCAACGTGCTGCTAACCCTGTTTAAGACAATATCCATTTCTGCAGTGGACTGGCAATGTCCAACACTAAACTTCCATCTGTTAGGTGACAAGACACTTCATTCAAGTAGTAAGTAGCAAAAAAATCAGTACAAATCTTCCACGGAAACAAAATTTTCAACAAAATCGGGAGTCTGGCTAACTTAAGGACTTTTCCCAGAAAGAAATTCAAGGAAGTGCGGTACAAACCCAATGAAAAATCAACAAAATGGTACCTCCACAATGTTCCCAGTCCTGTGAGGTAGCAAGCCTACTGCACACAAAAAAGGGAGGACATGTATTATCTGGAGGAAAGAGCCATTTCCAAAGCCTGAATTATTTTAATAGGCTACAGAAGTGGTCTAGGAAAAAGTAGGAACAATTGGAAAAGAAATTCTGTCTCTAATGAAGCTGATTCAGGATTAACTTTTCCTTCTGCTCGTCTACTATAGCTGTATGATAGGGAACTTTTAACATTTTGGAAGGTAAATGGATCATTTCTCATTGAAAACAAAGGGAATTTGGGGGGAATTTCAAGTACTGGTCACCTAAAACACGTTAAGCAGACTAAAACCTACCAGAAATCCTTTGTGTCCCCTCGAGTTTGCGTGTGACCATTTGACTGCAGACTTTAGAGGGAAGATGATGAGAGGCTGAGCATTTTTATTGCCCTCCAATTCACTTTATTGGCTTTTGTGCCAGTTCTGAGCCGTGCCAGAGCTGATGGTGCTGGGCTGTGACTCCTGAGGCCTCACCAAAGGATTTTCCTCCTGACCTTGAGCCACTTCACGTCCCCATGCCATCAGTGAGGCAGAGTGATGATGCTCCCCCTCCGCAGCCATCTGTCTTGTCAGGGCAGGAGCAAACACTGATTTGTCTTGACTCCTCGCGGCTCCTATCGATTGCCAGGGAAGCTGGATGTGCACAATCCTTCCTCAGGTTTGGCATTCGGAGACAAAATAACTCTGAGGAACTGGACCATTAAAGGAAACATTTTGGCCATGAATGTCCTATACTGTTATGAGCAGTGTCTAATAAATTGATTCTCAATTTTAGCACAGTGCAGGGTAGTAAATAGCTGTTAAGGGATTTGAACACCCTACACACGGCTTTCCAATTGGGAAATAGGCAAATCCTTGGGAGATGTCACTAAAAGGCAGCGCTCTCACACCCAACATATCTTTAAGCCTGTATGACTTCGAAAATAATCATTAATTTTAATCAGAGGATTAAAAGGCAAATGGATGAGCAAAATATTATTTCCCTGAAAATTTCAAAGTCCTAAAATCCAATAGTGACATACCAGTGCAGGTCAGGAGAGTCAAAAACAAAGGTGACAGAGGTTCCTTCACCCCTAGGCTGCAACAGTGCCCAATTTTGCTTTCCTTATGGGAGTCAAGATTTTAAAGAGTCAAGATTCATAAATGAACTTTCCCTGAAGTGGCAAGCCCTTGTCTTTCAGGTAGAAAGCAGTGGAACAAAAAAGATATCAGCAAACAGAAATCATTGTGCAGCTCCTGCTTCCCTTTGGCAGCAGAAAAATCAGATAAATCCAGATTTCAATCTTAGTTTAAAAAAAACAAACTGGCTTAATTTGGGCCAGTGGCCTGGTCTGGTCGGTGGCAGCCCTGACCGTGGCAGGAGAGTTGGAAATAGATGATCTTTAAGGTCTCTTCCAACCAAACTATTCTGGGACTGCATGATAATTGCAGACAGTGAGGCTATAGTGGTACTTGGTATTGACAAAATTTAACAAGAGGGAAATAAAATATTAGCCTGTAAATGACTTTTGATGGTTAAAAATAATGTTGGGAGAGAAACATATTGTAAAGGTTGTTCCTCTCCCTTTAGGAGCTGTTGCTATTTCTTTGGCATGGCCAGGAGTCTTGGCTCTACTTCCACAGGAAAGCATTCAGTGGATTATTGTTGGTTTGTAAAATTTTGCTGTGCTTTCCACAGAGCAAAGCCACGGAGCCAGATTAATCCCAATGTTATTTCCATGGGAAATGGCCTGACCAAACCCGCACATGGCCTGAGAGCCTGATCCCTGTGAGCTGCTTCCAGGGTGGTATTCCAGATCCTGAGGATTCCCTGGGGTTGTCACACCCCTCTGCTCAGGGACCCTGAGGGTGGAAGAAGCCCTGGGGCTCCGGGATGCTGCTGGAGACCTGTGTGGAATGTCTGAGCCTGACCAAGGGATGGGAGAGTTTGTCATCTCTGGTGGGTGCTTGAAGCAGGTGGGAAAAGTCCTGAATAATTTGATCAGTTCTGAAATACTCATGGGGAAATGCTTTCTCAGCTCCAGAAGGTTTTTGTTTCCAGGATGGATAGTCCGTGGCACTCAGGTTTTACAGCAGAAGCTCACAGTGAAATGATGGGTTGCTTGTGGGTAGAACACAAAGCAAATTAGATGCTCTGATTTTCATTTCACTGCTCCATACAAAGCAAGACCAGGGCTCCTATAATTGCAAGATGCACCGAGGGATTTTTGCCATTCTAGACTATTTCCATTTACTTTCTTAAATCAAATTAGATCACTTGAGTTGCTGTAAAACACACCATCTTTCCATGCTGGCTGTAGGCACCTCACCTTCCCCTGACACCATCCTCTCTCTTCTCTTTCCTCACCTCTGGATACGCTCAATTTTTTCCTTATGTTTTTCAGAGTTGAGGGAAACCCACAGGAGTAAACTTGCAAACAATTAATTGTATCTGAGTTTACTACATATGTAACACCTTGCAGTGAAGTCCCCGTGGATTTTGGGGAGCTTCAAGGGTACCTTTGCAGGAAACTCATATCCAAATTAAAAACTTTCTCAGTTGTACATTATGAGAAAGCTCCAGAGGGGATGGGGAGAAATTCTTTTTCGCTGGTGATGTTACAGGCAACTATTTTAGGATAAATGTTTTTCTGTAAGATACTACTGTACACAATCTATTGTCTTTTACTCTTGATTGACTTATTTATAGAATTTCATCTCAGAAAAGTCTGACAAGCACTCTGTTGTGTCAGCCCTTCCACATCAATGATTCACTGAGTTGCTTTTGTCCCTGATGATTTACTTGGTCCTGTGACAGAGAGCAGCTACAGGTGTTGTAGGTAACCTTTTTGTGTTTCTCAGTCATGGGAAATAATGTAAAAACCCCAAATACTGAGAATTCCCTCAGTCACAGGGAGCTTCTTTACCTAAAATAAGAGTGCAGAAGATTATAAAATTCATCCTTGGTCTTTAAACGACTTTTTCATCTTCTCTCTTTTAACAAGACATCTGCAAAGAGCTCTTTGGTCAGATCTTTCTTATTCACCATTAAATTCGTATGGGATTAGTAGGTTTACTAGAGCACAAAAGTAAACAGCATATGGCTCTGTTAATATCCTTGTAATGTCACAACACAATCTGTCAGAATGTAAACTTTTTGAACAGTTTCATTGACTTCAAGTTCACTCTATGAAAAAAAACCCACAGCAAGCCTGATGAATCCTTCTTCATCACTTAAGAGACAGCACAATACTTAATTCTTTTGTGTTCCCACTTTAATAAGTATGTCCATATATATTATCTGCAGTAGGAAAAATACGGTGGCAAATACAGTTACTTAGTTACTAGGAGTTAAAGGTCGTTTCCCCCGATGAAAAGCTCGCTCTATCAGATAAGTAGCTGCTACACTCCATAAAACTGGCAACCCTTCAAAAGGTTTCAGAAATTAAAGGCATTGTTTGAAGATGAAGGCGATAAGGTCATTTGCTTTGTGTTTGGTCCTGCAAAACTTTCTGGGTGACCCTTTGATATTCAAGTAAGGAGGGCTCTGAATTGCTTTATCTTCACAGAGCTAATGAGTGCTGGCTGACAGTCACTGCTAAGACAGTTGGGACCCTGCTGGAATTAAATTTTGTAAAATATTACAAAACATTTCCTTTAAGGGGGAGAGCCTCTGCAGAGTTTGCTGAATCCATAATCACTCACAGCACTACGCTCTTTGCTTTTCTCAGTTTCTTTTATTAACTCAGTTTTCAGGAGCTGAATAATGTCTAACATGATTCTCAGTGTATTTCTGTGTTCAATTAATAAAGCTGTATAAACAAGCCACATATGTAAAATCTATGTCCCCTTAGAACTCTCTGCTAGAGTGAAACAAGACTTACATTTAATGTCTACAGTAGTAGAGAAATTACTCAAGAACTTTTTATTGCCAGAGGCTGTAGAGCCTCATGATTATTATATGTGTAATTAAGTAATCTATAATGTTCCTCTGATATATGGTGTATATAATTCTTTCCTAGAGGAATAGAATGTTATTTCAAAGCCTTTTTTTTTTTCTTTTATGGTTCATTTCATTTATTCCATTTATGGGAAAATGTTATGTATATTCCTTAAATCACTTTTTTTTTTCCTAGTAGGAAGAATTTTCACAAGTTTTAAAATTGTTTTGTTAAAGAAAACAAAAAAAACCCCCAAACAAACAAACAAAAAAACCCAACAAAAAAACCCCAACAAACCATAACAAAAGAAAGGGAATGTCCTGTAATGATCAATATAGATCACGTGCCAAAATTGTGCTTGGCTTTCACTGTGACCTTCTTCATTACTTTGGCTGTTTATTTTAACCTTACCTCCATCCTATTTCGGCGACTCTCTAATAATAGCCCTCTGTCACTCTAACCCACATTCAAAAGCAAACATAAACAGGACCATCTCAGTTTCAAATACACACGAACTCTATCCCCCAAACGACCATCGGGTAATTAAAAAGCACAAAATCCTTACCTAATGTCGCTGACTCAGTGCTAATGGCCAGCAAGGGAATCCAACAGAGGTAGGCAACAAGTTGGAGATGCTGATGGAAAGGAAAGGGCTGCTGCATAGTGTCCAAGACAGCTTTTATCCATGCATCTGCAGTTGCTTATGAGTTAACTTTTGAAGTCCTAAACTTTGCAGGAAAAGCCATCAGCCCGCCTGCCCGTTTCATTTTTTTTTTCCTTCCCCCCCCCCCGCCTTTCTTTCGTTCTTTTCACTCCACTCTCTTGGAGAGGGCTCAATGTGTCATTAATCGCAGAATTTCCAAGAGGGAAGCCCTGCAGCCACACACAGTCCCCACGTTTCCCTCCCACACACCCAGGGCACACACGTGTCCCTGCAGCTGCTGCGGCCGCAGCTGCCGGGATTTGCACGCCCAATGTCGCACGGAGCGCCAGGACAGCCCGTGCCTCGCTGGTGGGAGGTGATCCCGCAGGAACTGGGGCTCTGATTCCTGCTCCTCAGGGTTTTGAGGCAGGGTGAGGACCACTGCAGTCATATCTGGTGCTGTGTGTGCGTGTGAGGGGCCTCAAAAAAGAGAGGCGCTTTTCAGCGTGTCACTGCGCCCGCCAGAGTGGCAGAACAGAGCACAGAATTCCATCACTCAGGTTACACTGATGCCTTGGAGTTTCAGCTTTTATATTTTTCATATATTTGTGAGCCTGCAGTTCTTTAGTGTATAACTCTAAGCTCCATACACGGTGTTAGCTGCTGTCTTCACATTTTGGTCACACACAACAACTCCTCTCCAGGCCTGAGAATCAAGGACTCCTCACTGCCTCAGGCCCTGAGAGATGGAAACAAAAGTGAGTTGGAGGGGAGCAAACTGGGGGTAAATGACTTCATTATCTGAAGCTGTAACTGGAAGATGAAACCCCAATGTGCAAATGGACCAAACTTATAAAAGTGTGAAAACCCGTGATCCATTTTGGATGTAGACCCTGGGGAGGCTTTATCAGCCCTAAATGCACCTGAAGAACCTTCAATAAATATACCCACTTTTTATTCTCTTAATTTTGTCTGGCCTCTGTTTTAGGTAGCCCCAAGAACCCATCAACACTTTCACATTTTTCTGAAGTTTGGTCTCTCAAGGTGCCCTGTTGCCACCACAGGGTTCCTCCTTTTGCTCAGTGTGAACAGAGTTTATTGTGTGACAATGCATGTTGCCACCTTAATGTAAAACAGGAAGAATTTGCTATTGAATCGCATCTTATACCTGATATTTACACTCACACTGTTTTATTGAGAAAATATTGCATCCTCTCCCACTGTTCAGTGTTTTTCATACCTGCCAGCACTCCTTTCACTTGTCAAGTTTAAATATCTTGTGTCTGCTTGTTTAAGTGAGGATATTGTGTATTATCTGATAAGATAATATTATGCAAGACTGTAGACATTCCACACAAATCACTGTGAGGTGCATTTCATGGAAAAACACACACCAAGCCACTAAAAATATTGTGCAGTATAGCCAAGGAGCTTCAGAAGTCGTTCATTTGGCTTAATTACATTGCTCAAGGAGTTTTATTATTGGATCCCTTGAGGAAAAAATAGGTTGTTTGAGAAGAAATCTCTAAATCTTTGTTCTTAACTTTGATTTTGGATTTTGATGTTGCAGAGTCACTGGTTTTACCAGTCTCATTGGATTAGCCACCTTACAGGCCAGACTTGTAGCCCTTTGGGAGTCTTCGGAAGTCTTTCCATTAATTTCAGTGATGTTTAGATTATGTTCCTTCGGGATCACTAAGACTCTAAGTCCAGTATTTCTGATTTTGTATATAAGAGATCTCTGTCCATTCCTTACAAATGAAAAAAAAAGATTTGTTTTTAACATTACACAATTTTTACTTTTCTATGGCTTTCTCAGCTAATGTTTGAATTTATTTATGGAAGTTTTTATGCACTGGTAGGGGTCCAGTGTAGATTTTGACTACATTTTGGCCTAAGAGGCATAGCTCTGAAATCTATTGAAGGGTGAGATTTATCCTTGCCAAAACATTGGTAATCCAAACCAATTTCCAACAAAGAGAGTTTTCCAAAATCAGTCCAGCCTTTTTTAGTTGTCTGTTTACAGAAAACAGAAGTAACCAGGCAAACAAACTGTAAGTGGAAGGTATTCAGGGCAACAGGAGAAAAGGGAAAGTTTTGGAGACTTGCTTATTCCCTTATCTGTGTTCTCCGAAGCAGGTTTTAATCAAAGGGAGCCTTTGAGGGTGGTAAAGATGAAATTGAAGCTTCCTGTTGTCTCAAGTAAGAATTTTCCCTGGGCTGGGTATGGCTTCCTTCATTTCAGGAAGACAAACAATGGCAGGTCAGACAATGAGGTATTTCCCATTCTCCCAAGCCAAGACCTTATAGATTTCAGAAAAAAGAATGACACTACTTTCTCCCTTCCCCCTAACATCATTCTAAAAAATAATGTGAAACCAAAACCATGGAGAACCTGCATAAAAATATTGGAAAATATTCTCACAGTTTCCACAGGTATTAAGAACAATAGGAGAATCAGAGGAGAACCTGAAACTCACAGAAAGTTGATGTAGTCAAGCGTGGGTAGTGGATGCTTGGAACAATTCTCTTCACTGTGAATAACACAACAGTGAATCCCTGACACCAGTCCTTCTAGCATTAAATGAATTTTCAATGGTAGGGATGCATAGAGGGAGATAAAACATGCCAAAATTCACAGCTGGAAGCTGCCAGCAGCATTTCAGACTTGGCCAAAAGTTGCCTGATGGATACGCACGTTGGGTATTCAGATGTCTTCAGTTCATTATAAAGAGACAGTGTTTGCCTGAACATGCCAGAGCTGGGGTGCTGGGCAGGGCTGCAGGAGATGGGCTGGCTCTGCAGGGAGGATGGAGCAGCCTGGGGGAGCAGCAGAGGGAGGAGGAAGGCTGGAGGAAGAGTACGAAGAGCAGCGATCTTTGCCTTTTCCTTCAGACACAGAACTAAGTGTCAGGATGGAACTGAATGGTAACACAGTGATTAAAAATGCAAGTACATAAAGGCTTCCAAAGGTGTGGCTATTTGACACTTTGCTCCAAGAGTGAAATGCTCAGGGTCCAGCATCAGTGTAAGAGGTTTGAGAGCTGCCTGCAGAAGGCCTGGGCCAAAGTGGAATTTTAAGTGATGAATCCCTACACTCACATGTTTTCTGAAGGCCAGGTAGAAGTGTTCTTTTACCTGGTACCCCCAGGAAGGAAAGGAGAGGGGTGTTTTATGTTCTGCTTCTCAAACTGTGAGTGTGGCTAGCAGTTTCCTTTGCACTCGAGCCAGCAGGGAGCTGTACAATCCTTTATTTCCTTCTGCTTCCTATGAGGAATACCCTTAACATGAGGCTGTCCCATGGGGTGGCTTTCTAGGCAGAGAAGAGATTTGTTATTCACAGGTGACATGAGAGAGCATGACCCTGTCTGTACACACACTTTCCTAGTAGGACAGCGTCCTTCAGAGGGAAAAGATGTCTTCACTATAAAGTTTCTTTTTGCAAGTCTGAATTTACACATTTCACGTGATAAAACCCTCCTCTGTCCATTTTTGTTTGCTTTTTTTTCCATCTGACTGAAAACACCTGCCAAATCCAGTGACAAGAAATAAACTCCCTGTCCCCTCTCTGTTGGTGTGGGCTGGCTGTGTCCTCTGGTTCTTCCAGTCCTTTCTGCAGCTTCTGAGCTGGAGGAAATTTTGGCATAATGGATTTTGACTGAGTCCCAGCAGCCCCCAGCAAGAAGCCTTCCCACCAAAAGATTTCCCTAACAAGGATGAGAAGAGGATCAGATCTGGGATTCCCACCTCTCCTTATTTCTTTTAGTCGTCTTTGTCAATATATTTTAGAGAGATGCCAAAAATCTTAGGATCACCAAAGTGCAGTATTCAAACCCCTTGCTAGCCCAAAAAACTGCTCCTTATCTCTTACCTTAGGGCTGCACAGATGACATGACATGGAATGGGAAGAACTCCATCTCAGCTAATGCCCACTTTGTGGAGATACACAGTGGGCATGCAGTGATCAGAGCTTGTGTTTTCCTCTGTTTTGTGTTCTTGTGTGCAGAACAGAGCACTGTTGGTTCTTCAGGAAATAATGCAAGAATTACTGTTTGTAATTTAGAGGACCGAGCTCTTCATTTAACTGAGAAATAGTTGTGATTTTTAGGGTAATAATTCATTACACATAAGCTTATCCCCCTTTTCAGAGTTCTGGGATTATAGAGAATGATTTCTACTTCAGATCATTTGGTGTGTTTATCCTCCTAATTCCCTTGTGAGAGGGAGAACTCTTTTAGAGGATCCCTCCCCATTAGCCAGTGAATGAAAATAGAGGACTTCAAACTCTAAAGCAGAGACAAAACGCAGGAACCAAATGATCACCTCCAGGTTTTTTCAGGGTAGCAAGAGCACGAGTGCCTGGGCTCTGACACAGCATAAACGCACCTTTTAGAGGCAATAAATCAGTTCCTTGTAACTGCAGTGCCCCTTGGCATGGATCAAGGTAGGGTGTGATCCCTGTCCTGACCTGGAGCACTCTCAGCTCTGGCAGTGCAGGGCAGCAGCCTCTGTTTCTTCGCTGTTTTGCCACATGTGTTGCTCTGACCACCTGAACTTTAAGTGGGCACATTGTGCTCTTATTAAATTTGCAGAGTCCCTTCTTGGATGGCACCACTGCCAGGTGCCAGGGACCGACGTGTGAATTATTTATATGAGCTCCTTATTTAACGGAAAACCCCAAATTGTTGCAGAGATATCAAAATAAATCACGTTGCAATTTGCCTCTGCTCCAGAGTGCCCCGAGACATGTCTGAGAATGGTTGTTGCTGCTCAGCAGCTGAAACCCAAAAATGATTATTGTATGTGAGGAGATTGACAATTACCAAATATTCAAAAAGAGGACACTCATGTATAAACTATGTCTATTGGAACTGGCTGGTGATTTCCCAATAGAATCCATTTTCAGAAAAACTTATGATTTCCATAAAATCTGTATGAAAGAGAAACATTTTTTAGAATTTTTTTTTCTTCCTCTTCCTAGATCAGCTCAATATTTATTTCATTTTTGTGAACTGCCTGGCTGTCTGAATTCCTTCTACAAGGAATTGCTTCAGCCTCTGCAAACGTCATTTATTGTGCAACTTAAATGAAATAGGTACATGATTAAAAAACCAAACAAACTGCATTTTGATCTTTCTTCTGCAAAGTTTATATTAACGACTATGGAAATGCTATTAAAACACTTTGCCTCTCCTCCCTAAGTCTTGACTGATTTTGTCCCGATAGTGAAAGGAAGAGTAAGAGAAATGGCTACTCATAGCCTTCATGCAGTCACTATTGCTCAGGAAATTTTCTGACTGAATTTTCCCATTGAGTGAACTTTCCATTTTGGAAAGAATTTCCTTTGAAAAGGCAGCAGAAAGACATTCCATAGGAGGTTTCCATCAGTACTAGCAGTGGAAAGGCATGAAGTGGAAAGGTGTTGCCCATCCCTTGAACCATTTCATTCAGCCTTTTCCTGGAACCTTTATTTTTTGAAGAAATCAAAACTCTGAAGGGCAGCCAGCACAATGCCAATCCCCTCCTCGGTGCTCCAGCCAGGGGTAATAAATAACGAGAGTCAGAGCAGAACCACCAGCTTGGATTGAAAACAGACCAGAACCAGCACTGGAACTGCCTGTCTGTCATCTCTCCTTTCATCCTCCTTCCCCATCCTGGCTGCTACAATTTGATCTTGCAGGAGAGGCTGTGTAAGCAGAAGTTGTGTTCAAAGAGAGCTCAGCTCCTGCTCGTGGCCTTGGCAGGGCTCCTCTGGGGCAGGCCTGGGGGTTGCTGCCACTTCTCCCACGCAGATCTTGCCCCTTCCTGGCTTTCAGAATGCCAAACAGGCCAGGGATAAATAAAAAACCATCAGAGGAGTAAATAAAAAGCCATCAGAGGTGTCCCGAAAATATTCTATAAATGGTATGGGATGTAAAATATGGCCAAGCTATTGGGTGAATGGAAACTAGTGGCAGAGAAATGTGAGTATTGCAGCGCAGATCACTCCCCTAATTTGATTCAATTGCCTTTCCACATTCATTCAAGACAGAAAAACGCTGTAAATATCATTTCTTTTCAGAGATGATGGGCTAATAAAAGTATTAGTGGGAGAATTCATCACTATCAGATTAACTCTAAAGCCCTAAGAGACAGGCATCCCAGCAGATTTAGGAGGACAGTTAGGTTCCTCCTTAGGAACAAGTAATATATTGTTTCAGGATCCCTGAGAAACCCCCTGGAGAATCCTCACTGCATCACCAAGACATCAAAGTGTGTTTTTAAAACTCCTCCTCTTCTTCCAGTCTGTGTCATACACAAATAGGAAATGAGGTTTAAAAATTTTGTTAAAACATTTGCAATCACAAATAAGAATTTTATGTCAAGCTCCCAGTGACATATGTTTCACTCTACAACCTTATCACAGAGTAGATTGCTTTGGAAAAGACAGAGATTTATTCTGAAACATTTTTCTTTCATCTCTTTATGGTTCTTTTGATGATTTTAAATGTTTGTGCTATTGGTACTTACATACAGTAAATGACAAATGATATATTATAACAACAACTCCATGAAGCTGAATTGCTTTTTTTACTGAATTTAGTGAATTTACTGCCTTGAAAGGTAACAGATTGATAGCACTAGTGAATTAAGCCCTCTCTTTATCCCCAGAACAAGTATAATATGGGAGCTGCAAATATTTTCCAGGCCTATAAATCAGCCATGGCACCTCAACTCTCATCCACAGGGACCTGCTGCTCCCTGCTTTTCTTTTACTTTTTTTCTAAAGCTTCTTTAGGGTTTTTACAGAATACATCAATTTTAAGAAGAAAAGGGCGGTGGAATACCTCATAAGCCTCTGGTTTATGTATGACAGAAAATTTATTAAATTATAAATTATTAGAATTATTAGGGAATACATGATTTGGTGGTTAGTGCTGCCTTGGAAGGTGGAACAGGAGCTGCTAATGTTTATCCAGCCATGGATGGGAGACTCTCCTCCACCTCTCACAGACACTGTTTTCAAAATCTCCACTCTTTTACTGCTAATACCATCATAAACCTCCAAGTGGCCACCTTGAAAACACCAGAAACCACAGAAATGTTGGAAATACAGAGCTGTATTCTCTCAGATATATTTACTTCCTTGCTCTCAGTGAAGTTAATCTGATTTATACACATCACCCCACAGGAAAAGCAAGTTTCCAACAGAGCTCAGAAAGACCTCATGGGAGCTAAGGGTCAATTTCTAGCCAGCCCAATAATTTATTTTCCACAATGCTTCCTCCATTCAGTATTCTCCACCACACATTTTGCAAAATCCAGATTTTCATCTTTTGAGACGGTAAAAATCAATTCATTACTGAATTTTTCTGAAGAAAATTGTGTGCAGGGAAAAAGCAGGTGTTAAATAAAAAACTGAGGCACTCCAAACACATTATTTCAGCTCTTATAAATAACAGTTGTCTCTTAAATTCATCTCTTGTAAAGAGATCTCATCTAATTCACCTGCATTTGAAAACCCAGTAATATAAAACTAATGGAATAATATTTATTGTTATAGACCAGTAGCATTTTAGAGGCAATGAAGGGTCTAGAATAGGTTTTATTTCATGTGTTTTTTTTTCACCAAGGTAAGTATTCATTTCAAATATCCCATAAATTGGAATCATAACTCTGTGTTACAAACCTGTGTGGCTTTTTGGGCAGTAGATAATGGGCTGCTCTTAAATAATTGCCTTGCTGTCTCACACTGCACACAGACCTCCCTCAGGCTGGTTTTTCAATGATTCCTTTCTTTCTGCCCAACTTTTTTTGTTGTTGTCCATTTCGACATTTTTATGACCTCATTTTGGACTAGCTGTTTTAGCCACATTTTAAGGGACATTTCCCCTTCAGTGCAATGGCCCTTGGCTTCTAATATTCATAAAATTCAAACTTTGCCTTCAGCCAGTTATTCCTGTTGTTCCCTTCTCCAGTTGCTTTCCTATCCTTTCAGTCTGACTGGCAACATGAATTTTGCTGTGAACCACCCAAAAATTCTGCAGTTTCTGCTTTTGAAGGTTCATGAAAACAATACAAGTGCAGCAGAGATAATTCTTCTGTTTTCAGCTTTATTTTTTATTGTGGCTCAAACCAGTGCAATGCAGGTACATTAAATTAGTGGTGTATCACAACAAATCTTACGGAATCATCCTGGTATTTATTTATATAAACCCAAGAAAGAAACATTTTTACTTTATTAGGGACGTTAATAACATTATTTACCTGTTTGGATTTTACAGCCTCAGTGTCACATGATGGGTTTTACACAGCTGACTGCTTGTTAATTGAATACTCTAATTCAGCCTCTAATCCTGCCATTTAATGGTTGAAAGGCCATTAAAGCAGCTATTTCTCTAATAGTTGTGTAGGAAAGGTGATTTTTGTTGTTTCATCCCAACCAACTCTCCCCCTCACCTTTAGCTGAGTGTTCTGAAGGGGCTGACCAGACCCTTTTGGTTCAAGCTTGGTGCCAGGGCAGCTCAAAGCTCATTTTCTGAATTATCTCACAGTGCAAATAAGACAGACCTGCTCTGTGTGTGCTTTCCACAATAAAACACTCAGATCACTGTTTCCTGTTAGCACATATTAATTTTATTTATTAGCCTAAAACAATGGTCTTCAAAATTCCTTTCAGAAGTTCAGCCAAACCCTTTACCTATCCAGCTAGAAAACCTGACGAATTTAGCTGGATGAAGCTAAATTAGTTCTCAGAAAATTGCACAGGGGAAGGAAAGCTTCTTCTTCTTCTCTTTTTTTTTTTTTTTTTTTTTCCCCAGCACCTCCAGAGCCAGAATCTTTACAAAAGCCTAGATCAATCCTCAGGATGCATTTA
>VYZR01106130.1:13718-24062 GCA_013400675.1 Oxylabes madagascariensis
CCCGCGCCTGCTTCCGCCCGCGGCCCGTGCGGGGAGCGGGGCCGGGCCCGAGCGGGGCCGGAGCGCGGCCATGGCGGCGGCGGGGAGCGGCGCCTCCGGGAGCGGGATGGCGCAGAAGACGTGGGAGCTGGCGAACAACATGCAGGAGGCGCAGAGCATCGACGAGATCTACAAGTACGACCGCAAGCAGCAGCAGGAGATCCTGGCGGCCAAGCCCTGGACCAAGGAGTGAGTGGGAGCGGGGCGGCGGAGCGGCCGGGCGGGAGGGAGGGTGGGCGATGAGGACCGGCCCGATCTGACGGCTCTGCCTTCGCTTCCGCGGCCTCTGCCTTGTTGCAGCCACCATTACTTCAAGTACTGCAAGATCTCTGCGCTGGCGCTGCTGAAGATGGTGATGCACGCCAGGTCCGGCGGCAACCTGGAGGTGATGGGGCTCATGCTGGGCAAGGTGGATGGGGAGACCATGATCATCATGGACAGCTTCGCCCTTCCCGTGGAGGGCACCGAGACCCGCGTCAACGCGCAGGCCGCCGCCTACGAGTACATGGCCGCGTACATCGAGAACGCCAAGCAGGTGAGGAGAGGTGGCAGGGGCTGTCTGACCCTACCCCCGCCCCATCTCGTGGAGATCCTGTGCGTCTTGTGAGCTACAGGAACATAGCGGGGGGGTTGCAGGCTTCCCCCCTTCCCCAGTCATGAAGTGCCTGCCCGATTGTCCTGCCTCTCCTCAAGCATGACAGTAAGAACTGTGTCAGCAGCACGGAACGCAGGGCCCGGTAAACATTTTCACATACATGTTTCCCTGGCTTACCGTAGTTCATCAAAAGTTAGACACGATGATCTTGGAGATCTTTCCAACCTTAATGAGTCTATGAAAAGTAGTGCATTGTCCTTCCCTTTGTAAATTATTTTCATTGCTGAGGAAGTGTTTTTATGGCTCAGGCTGCTGGCTGTGTGAGAGAATGTGTTTCTAAAGTAACTGATACTTCTTTCTAAAAACAGTGTGCAAAATTAAATATATGTGTGCATTGGATGTACTTAGTATTTCTAGATCAGAATTACGACACTTATTCTTACCTTCGTCTGAGGTCTTACCGTATAGTATGCTGCTCTTTTCCATTTAAAAAAAGACATATTTGTGAAGAAAATGCCAATGAAGGAATAAGTAAGTTTCAGTGCAACTTAGTTATTCATATTTATCATTTGGAAATTTAGATGAACAGACTCGCTTGTCTGTTTCCTATCTTTGTCACTTTCTATCTAGGCATCCATGTCATATTAAAGTTGAAGTGAAGTTCATATACAGTGAAGTTCTCATGTGCAGAATAAGGATAACAGAAATACAGCTCTGCTCTGTGGCTGATGTGGAAACCACACAGCACATCAGAGCACTTGCTGATGAGCTTCTTCCAAACAGGACAATTCTATACTAGAAAAAGGAGTTGAAATAACTTTAACTCTCCAAGCTCAAACAGTTTTGATACCCAGTCGACCCCTTGATTTTTAAACCAGCTAAAATTAGAAGCCCCTTACGTACTAAGTGGATATAACAGAGGAGTATTTGGGTTATTTTGGAAAGTTGTACATATGTTCATAGCCTTACATGGAGTTGAAGATATTGAAATGGATGTGCATTAGGCTGAATCATAATATCAGCAAAGAGTAAATATAATCAGAAATAATTATGTTCTGGGACTTTTTTTTCTCATCCATCTGAGAAAATGTAGAAATAATTCCTTTAATCTAGTTTGTTTTCTCTGAAAACAATGTCGCTATGCTAATACTCTTGTTGCAAAGAGTAGGTAACTTGAAGAGATGTCTTTGCCTAAAGATACAGTCCTGCTATCTTTAAATAAAGATAATGTTCATAGCACCCCACTCTTAGGTAGAAATACTGAATTTCAAAATGGTAAGTGTATAGCATAAAATTATAAACAGCTTGTCTTATGTTTAAAACAGTCCAGGTTTCTGTAGGAATTCTTATGTGTTAGGAAATGGTTTTTTCCCATTGTTTATGTTATTCAGTTTTGTCTGGAGTTGATTTCACAATTTTGAAACTGAACTTGTGTGCAAATAAAATAACTCAGCTTTCCTGGTGCTCTTGGCAGAGTTTTCATGGTGACTGTTTCATATTTGATTTTGGCAAGCACTTGTTCCTGGAATAGCTCTTTTTATCATTAGGTTTCTGGTTAATACATCTTTATATGATTATATAAAGCACTATGTAAGTGCTTTATAGATGCTGCTTTTCCAGTTACTTGTTTCTCCTTGGACAGGATCTGGTCTTAATGTAGTTCAAATGTATTGTTTCACTTTGAAAAGCAACACACATTCTTTAGTGTTTTGTTGGTCTCTCCATGGGAGTTGTAAAGAAAATATAAATATTCTTCACCAGTTAAAAAATAAAGTAGGCAGTTTGTGTGTTCTGTCTCATCGTTACTGGAGCAGCCAGTAAACAATTCCTTAAGAGAGGATTACAAAAATTAGTTTCAATGGGTGATTATTCTCCTGGGGGGTTTTGGCTTTGCTCCTTTCTCTTCCAGTATTTTTAGAGACAGACAGGTGTATTATTTGGAAACTCCTATTTTGAGGTTTTATCTGATAAAAAGTTGTCAAAAATTCATCTTTTGAATTTTTAAAGGGGCCCCTTAAACTCCAGGCAATAATTTCTGTCACTTCTGGTGTTTGAAATCATGCCTTTGAAGTTATTTTTTAAACCTACCACTAATCTAATAGTATATGCCTGTGAGATATGTTACCATACTAAATAATTCCTTCTGTACTGATGTTCCCTACATTATAGGAGATTAGATATGCTTGTGTTACATCCCTAAGAAATTTCTCAGCCCTGCTGAGGAGCTGCAGCTCACCATCCAACTGTGTGGAACCTCTTCTGTGCTTCAGCTGTCACTGAAGAAGGAGCTCCAGGCTCCTTGAAGCCCTTTGTTCTCTGGCAGCAGCTGTAGCAGAGAACGCCAGCGCTATTCATTGTACGGTTTCTAGGGAATGTTTTGTCACGAGTGGAAATTCCCGTTTATCCTGCCGCGCCTTGCAGTGTGCTGGAAGTGCCGCTGGAGGGCAGGCGGTGCTTTGGGAATGGACCTGAACGCGGGGCTGTTTCCCTTCCCTGCTCGCTCTTAGGTCGGACGCCTGGAAAATGCCATCGGCTGGTACCACAGTCACCCCGGCTACGGCTGCTGGCTCTCGGGCATCGACGTCAGTACCCAGATGCTCAACCAGCAATTTCAGGAGCCCTTCGTAGCAGTGGTTGTAAGTACTGGCTGGTGGGAGATAACCCTGCATAGCAAATCATGCTGAGGGGAATAATTTTTGGATTTCTGTCTATTAGCATTCTAGTAGTATGTACTTTGTATGATGGAGGTGTTAGATCCACACTTCAAACTGGTGTCACTCCTTCTGCTTTGCTGGCCACATTCTGGCCAAACCAGTAGTGTTGCTTGCCTAGACCGTTTTCACTGCATTGTTTCAACTATGGTATAGTTCTTAAGCATAAGGGGTTTTTAAGTAATTAGGAGATAAGGAAAATCAGTTTGGAAAATAATCCACTGAAGGCTATTGATACTCCCATCTTTTTAGAGAATCTCATACCAACAGAAAAAGTACTATTTATGACAGAACTAATACAACTTGCATGAATTACATTTCTGAAATAAAATTACTATAAACTTAATTTAAGACTGTAATAAATAATAAAATTATGTAATGAGTATTATCTGTATTTCTACAGATTGATCCAACAAGAACAATATCTGCAGGAAAAGTAAATCTTGGAGCTTTTAGGACATATCCTAAGGTAAATAGTTAAAATTATCTAAAATTGTCTAGTGTGAACACTGAACCATCTTTAAATGATTGTCTGAGTTTGGTCTGCTGTGCTGTACTGAATGTTCATTCCAAAGGAAGATGTGCTCATACGCTGGTTACTGCACGCCTTTGGATATTGGTTACATTTATTAAGGTTGACTTCTAGTTTGGTTTTCATAGAGTTTTGGCAGTGTTAAATCAATTACACTCTCCAGATTGTGGAGCTGTCCCAAAATTATGTAGCTCCATATAGCTGTTTTTTAATAGACATAGTTGTAGGTAGTATTCATCAAAATTGTTTTATGTTAGTTTTTCTCTGATTATTTTTCAGACCTAAAAGCAAATGTTAATAGCATGTTTAATATGTTGTAATTTGCTTTTGATTTTAGAACAGCAAGGTCCAAAACTATCTGCTTTTTCAAATAAATATTATGAATCTTGACAAACTAATGTACAAAAAAGTTAGTTAAACAGTATGTGTTAGGCTTAAAACTAAAAAATCACATCAGTATTGGAGATCTAGGTCTCCAAATGCATCCACTCATGTATACTTCTGGCTGTGCTATTTAATTTCAATCCAATAAAGTTCAGGTATTTCTGAAACCACTTCATAAATACTTTGAGAATTTTGAACAGGGAGAAGAATCCTATACCTGAAAACCAAATCACATCTGGAAAATGCACATGAGAAGCATATTTTTAGGGAGTTCTCACAGTGGACTGCAGGCAGTTCTTGCTTTGTCAGTAGCTGTGAATGGCATCATCTTGGCTAAACAAGTAACTGAAAGTTTTAGGTATCTCTAAGGCATATCCATGGATGTTCCTACCCTCTTCTCAAATCTTCCCTCAAAATTTCCAAGAACAGGTAGAGAAATACTGTCTAAGAAGAAGCCCTTTCTTTGATCAAAGAAAGGATCTAATCATAGCTTGCCATGTTACTCATTAAAAAAAACTCAACTATCACCACTAGTTTGCTTTTGATAAACCTGCAAATGTAATGACTAGTGCAGCTCGTAAAGCCAAATGTAAACCTGAGATCCAAGAAAATTCTGAATTTTAGGCTACCAGGGGAAATGTCATTTTCTCTAGACAAAAATAAACTAGAATTGCATAAACTAGAATTTTATTTGTAAAGTTTGGGAATTTTGAAAAGCCCCAGATTTACTGTGTCATCGTTGCCATTTGTTAAATTTTTAGGGCTATAAACCTCCAGATGAAGGTCCCTCTGAATACCAGACTATTCCGCTGAATAAAATAGAAGATTTCGGTGTACATTGTAAACAGTAAGTAACAAAAAAACCCCAACTTTATTAATTTTTTTTGTGTGTTTAGGTTAGTGATTCAGTACGGAAAAGTAAATTTCTTGTAGTGTTTCAAATCTTGAAGTTCACTGTTGCTTTAGCACTCTTGTTTTTGTAAAAAAAATGTTACTGGCATTTATCAGGAGATGTTTTAAGGGAAAACTCTGCAAAGATAAAGATGAACCTGGTTAAAAGCTTTAGCAGTTCATTTGTAAACACTTTTAAATAGTGATGCCTTGTTGGGGCAGGGAGGAAAGGGTCAGATGTGGATTGATCAGCAGGACTTGGGAGGCTGTGATTCCCCCTGCTCTTCTGACTAGTGGTAAGGGCTGTGCAGCTCCTTCTCTTGTATTACTGGGAGTGTTAATTTGTAACACCACTAAAGCCTGCCTTTCAAAATAGGTGTGGTAGAATGTAAGATTGTTTGCCTGTTTGTAACATTTACTGCTACCAAGCATTCCTCAAGGAATTAGAAGTGATACATGCAAAACTGCAATAATCTGTAAGTTACTACAGTATTGAAGAACCCAAGCATGGAATAGGTTGTTAAGAGAATAATTTAAAAACTCTTGCAATCTCATGTAACAGAACACAGCAGTATGTGTGGGGATTATGTATTAAATCTATATATGAATTACAGCAGATCGTACAGAGAATTGGAACTGGGAGTAACCTTAAGTGCTTTGAATTTTTGAAGATATTTGCCATTGATAAGATGTTTTGGAGTTGCATGTACTTTGAATGTGACAGTCCAGCAAGACATATTTAGATGGACACTTACTTCGTTTGCATGTTTGTTTTTAAAGGTATTATGCTTTAGAAGTCTCGTACTTTAAATCATCTTTGGATCGTAAATTGCTTGAGCTGTTGTGGAACAAATACTGGGTGAACACTCTCAGTTCTTCTAGTTTGCTTACTGTAAGTACCACAGTTGTGTGCATTGATTCATTCATGAGCCTGAAAGCCAGGCCCTCTGCTGTTAAATGCTTAATAGAACACTGATTGATAAAGACCCCACATGAAGAATGTCAGATAAAACAAGAAGGTTTTCCTAATTGTAAACACTGAAATGTTCCTCATATCTGCTCTGTAGAAGGAGAAGGTGGGAATAACACACTTCATTTTGCTGAGTTCTCTCTATACACTTAGATTTTGTCCCAAATGCTTTTTAACCTGGTATCTCTATAGAGCACGGCAATGAATAATGGTGTTTAATAGGTAAACGCTTAAGAAAAAGTAAACAATGGAACTGTGAAAACTAGGTTACAACAGAAATACTGCAGGTGGACCTTCAGTGTAACAGCTGAGCATCAAAACCTTCCCTCTGCAGAAGCCAGTTTTCTTTTTCTTTTGGTCAAAACCAACTGAGTTTTACTTACTCCTACATAACTTAGGGCATGGGTTGAAAGTAATAAAAAGAACCCAATTCAGGCTTTAGGGATTGAGCATTTGTCAGATGTTCAGCTTCTGTTCTCTTAACCACTATTTATGTTCGACATCACTTCAATTGCAGATATAGATTTAAATATGCAGCACTACACTTTTAAAAACTTTTCTCAGATTTGGTTTATTTTGTGTATAAATGCTGGAATTTATAGCTTAAATTCCAAATGTTTATTACTTTCTTTCTCCTAAGAATGCTGACTACACCACTGGCCAAGTCTTTGATTTGTCTGAAAAATTAGAACAGTCAGAAGCTCAGCTTGGAAGGGGCAGTTTCATGCTAGGTTTAGAGACTCATGACAAGAAGTCAGAAGACAAACTTGCAAAAGCAACAAGAGACAGGTAAGATAACACATCCATGTGTTCTTCATGTGAAAAGTATTATTTGGTTTTAAACTTTTATCATGCCTGTAATTGTAACCCGAGAAGATTAGAGATAAAGAATTAGATTATAGCTAGGATTGAGAGACTCCAGAAGTCACTAGTTGTTTTTGAAAGTTAAAGAAAATCTTGCCTCTATTAAACCTACAATGAATTTTTAATTTTCGGAGGTTTGGAATAAATTTAACTCAAGTTTATTAAACAAAAAATTGTTGTAAAATTCCATCAGTATCTGGCAAACAAAAAAAATGTTTTCTAATGTAAAATTGTAACTTTGTTAGAAATTGGCACATTTTTATGGTTAATTAGGTTAAAACTAACAGTGAGTAAAATTATGGTAGAGAACATGATTTTAATAACTAGTGTAAACAGTCCAGTAAGTTTAGGTTACACTTGTCCTAATACTTTTACTAATGTAAAAATTATGTACTCCTTTTTTTCATATTTCGTAATTAATGTATCTTTTTTTTAGAAATAAGAGAAGGTTGGGGTTTTTTTTGTTGCTTTTTGTTTTTAAGAAGTAGCTTACAGATATTTTGGTCTTTGCCTACAGATATTCTGGTCTTTATATTTAGCTATTCTGCCCGACAGCAAATACTTGCTATTGTAAGTTAATGAACTTCTCATCACCAGGTGTGCAACAGTATTTCAAAGAAGTTGTAATATTTTCCCCCAGATTTCCTTATGTTTATTGGTGATGAGCTCTGTTTACTTTGAGCTTTGAAGTATACAAGTTGCTTGTCAGTAATACTCACATTTCTTTCCCAGTAGTCTTAAAAATTATATGTGTGCTTAGACTATATCATGTTAGAATCACTGTTTTTCCAAGTAAAATTTTTTTACAGAGTTTAATAGTATCCAACAGCTCAAACAGCTGGCTTGTTCAAAAACATCATATTTGGCAAATTTCAGAGTTTGAAAACCAAAAAATACTGCACTGTATATGGTGGTACAAACTCAGGTCCATCCATGGAGAAGACAGGACTCACCTGCACACACCTTAGGAGTATTCTGAGTGAGATGTAGTAATTCCATTTAATAAGGAAACAATTCTGTAGAATGCCTTGGAACAGAGTGCAAAAATTGAACAAAATCTGGGATGTTTGCATTTGCGTGTTTTCAGATTTTTGAGGTTTTCTGCCTCTCTTCCCTATCACTTTATGTTGATAATAGAACAGATTCCTGGTATTCTCTCCCCCTGACACATCTTTGTTTCCTTTTTCTGGAAAGTTAACAGCTCTTACAAGTTTCCTAACAAACATGATCGAGTTGAAGAGGGGTTGACTTTTAAAAATTGATACTCATTTAGCCTATTTCAATTGCAGATTACATTTGCAGTGGAGTTAATGCTGTTGCTAGCACATAGCAGCCAGGTTTAAGTGATACATCCCAGTTCCTGTAGGGAAACGGAATAGCAATGCTTTAAAGACGTGAGGAGGATGGAGTTGCTGATAAGTTTGCGTTGCTGTTTGGAGTCCTGTAATACTGACTGCACTTTATTTTCCCCTTACTCTGACATGCTTACAGTTATTCTAAGAAATAGCTCCTTCTCTGATCATGCTAGTATATTATTTGTTGCAGCAGTTCTAGGTATTTTTCTTTTCTGTTTTTATTTAGTTTTCATCAGTAGTTAGTTTATAAAGTGTAAGGGTTTGGAAGGAATTGTTTTTGTCATAAATTCTGCTTTCCTGTGCAACTAAAGCTAGTATAGTTCCCAAAATGGAGTGTAACACTTCTGCAGATGCATGTTTTTCTTCAATTAGTGGTCTTTCATAAGAGAAAAGACAGTAGAAGACCTGTGCAGACACTGGACAATTAATTTAGTGTCACCTAAATTACTCTGAAGAAATAAGGCTGCAAAGATCACTAAAGGATTGTTAGACATACCTGTTTTGGGAAAACAGTGCTCCAAAACATTAGCATAAAGGTGCTTACACTGGGCTGTGTGGTAACTTCTGTTACTGTCCATGCATATCTCTAAGCCATTTTCTAAAGGGACATGTGCATTAGCCAAATTGTGCTCCAAGTCAGCTTTCTTTCCCTAAGATTCCTTTATCTGTCTAATAGTAATTCATCCCTATTCTCCATGCCTTCAGTCCTGATTAATTTTTTGCAATTGTACAGTCTGTTTTTATTTGTTGGTTTGACACTACATTGCCCTACAGCAGACTTTGGGGAAAACTTGGATCAATGGGAATCCTCTCAGCTCTTTGGGGGTTTTGCACATTACATATTTTGACCAATAACTGATCTGTTCTATAAACTTTTCTTTAATGTTCCCTGTAAAGTTTCTCAGAGGGACCATGGTTACTGTACACTACCGTCCTGGGCTTGGGCAAAGGAGATNCTGATCTAAGTTTGTTTTGGAGGCTTTCTTATTGCATTTCAATAATACAAGATGTTTGGATTCCTTTTAAGTTTTCATCTTTAATCCTGAGTTTCCTGGGGGTTTTGGAATGTTTACTTTTGGGATAATTTATGCTTTATACAATATGCCATTATGCTTTATACCTTAAGTAACTGATTCTCCTTTTCAGCCTTAGCTCTGCCTTGATGTGGGTTTTGTTTTTGTTTTGGTCTGGAAATTTTAATAGCTATTACTCATTTAGGCCTTTTCATCCAAACAGATTCCAGTGCATTTGAAGTTAAGGTGCAAGTTATACAATGAAAATTTGTAATTCAGCAGGGAAATGCAGATACCCTGAAGCCAAAGTTCATCATGAGTTTTAAAGCAGCAGCATCCAACTGTACAGGAAAAATATGGTTAATCATNTTTTTTTGTTGTTGTTCAGATGACCACAGAGCCCACTTGCTATTGTTAATGTAAGATGTCGTAAATTGCAAGACAAAGTTTGCTGGAATTGCTCTTTGTGTGTACAGTCAGTTTGCTTTTTAAGTAACAAAAAGGTATTGGCAACAATGGCTAAATTGCTGTGTGTGACTGTTCTTTCTGGACAGTTTTTAAGATTCATGGGGTTATGGGCACCCTGAACTTCTAAAACAGCTGCACATCTTCAAGGAAAATGACAGTTCAGTTCAGTTTTTGTCCAACATTGAATTTATGCTTGTTTTTCAGCTGCAAGACCACCATAGAAGCTATACATGGATTGATGTCTCAGGTTATTAAGGATAAACTTTTTAATCAAATTAATATTGCTTGAAGTGCATTACCAGTTGATATGTATCTCCAAAGCAGAAAATACCAGTTTCTTTTGCTTGGACTTGTTCAGTTTGGGAAATGAAGCTGAAGTGGAAAATTATTCATTTAATTTGTAGTACTTTAATATTTCCCACCTGTCTGACCAGTTTTAAAGAACAAAATGTTCCAAAATGTAGTGCAACTTTTTGTTCTTTATCATAAAACCAGTTTCAGAATTGTTCCAAAGGAAAATAA
>VYZR01106130.1:34127-47952 GCA_013400675.1 Oxylabes madagascariensis
CTATGAGAAAAGAAGATTGATCATTAGCTTTTTGAAAATATAGATGATAAAGCATACGTAAGTATTACTGGGTTTATGCACTAAAGGTCAAACATCTCTAGTCAGACATTACCACCTTTAATAACAAATTGTAATAGTGCTGTTAGCAAAGAATGTTTACTCTGTTTTGCATAGTTTTTTTCTTTAGATCATCACAGACAGGAAATGGCTAAGCCCTTTGAGGGGATTATAAATGTATTGTTTTCAGAACTCTTCATTTTCAACTGAAACATGTATCCAACTCCTATGTAAATTTGTCCATCATTTCCTGTGTGAATTTCTGTTTGCTCTAGCCCAGATTACCTTAGGGCTTATGTGCAACTGCAGTGGCATTACTTTATTATAAAAGGAAATTAATTTATGTGCCTGAATCTAATGGCATGCAATCTTTAGTAATTACAACCATCTGAACTTTCTTCTCCAGCTGAAGACAAGTTGCATTTACATCACTTGAGATTAGACTTAATTATATTAATTCTCATATTTGAAATCTGTTTCTAAGGGAGGCATTTTCAGTCTGAGTTCTACAAAGCTGGAGATCTAACTAGAGAAAATGGCAGATACTGTTTGTACTTAAACAAGATGTATGTATTTTATGTGGTGATACAAGCACCAAATTAGCTCCTCATTATTCCAAGTCTGTGTGGAAGTTCTTCCTTTTCCACTTCAAAAATTCTTCTTAGGACATCTAGGTAAAACTCTCAGAGTAGCGAAAACAGTTTAACACAAATATTTATGTAAATCATCAGGTGGGGACAAAAAACACATAAATAACATTTTACACCTATTTTAAGAAAAAAAGAATGACTGCATGAGTACTCAGCTATCTATACAATGTTTGACAAAATAATTCTGAGATACCAGTACATCTTTGGACTGTTTCTGAATCATAGCAGCATATAAAAATTTTTACTTTCTATTCTTGATTCATCTGTCAAACTTTATTACAATATTTGCCAAGCTATTTTTTCCTCTATGGTGAAAACTTGATGTTTTGAATTATTTGCTATCACTCATCTTTGGACACAGGATTTTGCATTTCCCAAATCTATTTTGTCATCTCTGCTGGAGGTAAGATACAATGTTCATTAAAAAAAATAAAATAAACCCTACAAAGATAAAATGTTTGTCCTCACAAAAAAAAAAAAATGGTTTTTAATTACTTCACCTTTGTTTCCAGCCTCCAACAGATTTTAATGCTGCAGATCTGAGATGCCACTTCATTGTCTATTTTGACTGAGGGGCTCCAATCCCAGTTGCTTAATTGTTCTGATCATGCAAGTGTTTAGTGCAGATGATTTGAAGAGGTCTGCCATCTCACTGTGAAATTAACTGTAGCAAATAGAAGCAGCTCTCTAAAGATTCAACTTACTTGTTTTAAGTTAAGGGTTTTGCTTGCCCCAGCCTGCATACTGGTCGGGCTGCAGAAAACAGACTTGAGAAACTTAACAATTTGTGAGGTTATAGTAGTTGTAACCAGGCAATCATGGTTTAATAGGATAAAAACCTTTATTTTATTTGAAGTCCTAGAAGGATTAAATGATACAAATAAAGATCTTAACTTCAGACTGAACTTTCTCTACTGAAAGGCAGTCTCTTCAAAGGTAATTGAACTTTCTCTTTCTTTCCTTATGTTTGGTTGTTGTGTTTTGGGGTTTTTTAATTATAATAATTTCAAGGTATTTGTTTACTCCTCATAAACATTAAAGCCTTTTATTTATCTCTGAAATCCTTTGACAAAGCTGTCTGGCTGTGTAGAGCACCAGGTTTTCCTTCTAACAGGAAAAAAGATGTGTAGATCTCGTCTGTGCTGCTACAGAAAAATGAGCCAAAGAATTGAACTGTGGCCTCTGTCAACGTTGTATGTTCTTGTGAATGCAATGCTTCTCTATAAAAGACTTTTTTCTTCTAACATAGTTTGTTAGCTTTCTAAAAGGAGATCTAAGGATGTGAATTAATCTTGCAAAAGGAAGTCAACATGAAATGTAACTTTTGTCCTGTTCTGAATTTAGAGCAAACCTTTGCAGAGGGCTCAGTATCGTTGCTAAATAAATGTAGAACCCAGTACAGAGCATGGAAAATAGGGAAAGCAGGGGAATGTGTAAGTGTTCTTGGCTTTAGGAAAAAGATATTGTGGTCAATGACACTTTGCATGTAAGTAAAACAAGAAAGTAACTTATCCCCTGTAATGAAATTTAAATAATTACAACCCCAAAGAGTAAAAATTCCCATTCTTTCCTCCTCACCTTTCTTAGGATGTGGGAACAAAATGCTATGTGTTCTTGTTGATATGAGATGGGAGTTTGAGATGGTGGTTTCAGGTCTGCAGACAATAGTGTTCAAACACATGAAGTGTGCGTAGGACAATGACTCCTATTCTGGAGAATAGGAGAATCATAACACTGCTATTTCTCCAATTTTATAGGTACTTACATAATTTTGTCATTAGAGGTCTGAATAAGATAATTCCTAACATCTGTTGATCCAAAATGAATTTGTACTCAGTACAAATTTAGAAGCCAAAGTCTTGATCAATATTAAACTTCCTGTTTTATGGTGGACTTTTTTGTCTAAAAATAGTGTGCTAGCTAAGGAATAGAATATGCAGCAGCCAAACATTCATGAAACATTCATGACTTTATTCCATTTATTGGTGTTAGGGCTGAATGGGCTTTACATAGCCATGGATATCGGTATTGGGACCAGTCAGTTTAACTTCAGTTGGTGACATGGATAATAGGATGAAGTGTACCCTCAGCAAGTTTACTGACAACACCAAGCTGTGTGGTGTGGTAACATGCCGGACAGGAGGGATACCACCCAGAGGGACCTTGATAGTCTTGAGAGGTGGGCCCATGCAAACTCCCTGAAGTTCAACAAGGCCAAGTGCAAGGTCCTGCACCCGGATAAGAGCAATCCCAAGCACAATTATGGGCTGGGCTGAGAAAGGACAAGAAGCCTGACGTGTCTCAGCAGTGTGCACTCACAGTCCAGAAAGCCCACCTGTGTCTTGGACTCTATCAAAATAAGTATGGTGAGCAGGTCGAGGAAGGTGATTCTTCCCCTCTACTTCACTCTTGTGAGACTCTCACCTGGAGTACTTATGTCCAGGTCTGGGGCCCCTAACACAAGAAAGGTATGGATCTGTTGGAATGAGTCCAGAGGACGGCCACTAAGTTTGACAGGGCTGGAGCACCTCTTCTATGAAGTCAGGCTGAGAGAGCTGGGTTTGTTCAACCTGGAGAGGCTCCAGGGAGACCTTACAGCACCCTCCCACTACCCAAACAGGCCTACAAGAAGAACAGAGATGGACTTTTTACAAGGGCATGCTGTGATAGGACGAGGGGGAATGGCTTTAAGCTGAAGGATGGTAGGTTTGGATTAGCCATTAGAAAGAACTTCATCTTTGTGATGGTGGTGAGGCACTGGAATAGTGGTTAATGGTTGCCCAGAGAAGTTATGGATGCTGCATCTCTGGAAGTGTTCAAGGCCAGACTGGATGGGGCATTCACCTGGTCTACTGGAAGGTGTCCCTGCCCATGGAAGGGGAGTTGGAATGAGATGATTGTTAAATGGATCTTTAAGGTCCCTTCAACCAAACCATCCTAGGATTCTACAATTCTATGATGATTTCTCAAATATCGGAGCCACCACCACAGCCCCAAGAGCACAACAAGGGCTACAGCCCAGCTCTGCCACTGCAGCATGGCAGTGAAGAGCAGGTGTCTCTGGGCCATGTCATTCTGCTCCAGTTCCTGCAGCAGGCGAGTCATCTCCTGTCTCAGCATTTGCTCATGCTGCCACATGCGCTCACGCGTGGCCTCATCCAGCTCCCTGTTGACCATCTGCGGGTACTGGATGATGACGTTTCGCACCACCCTAAAGAACACTCGGACAGCCATGGCCTGGATGAGGAGGGAGAGAAAGGGTCAAGTGGGTCTGACAAGGAGCAGGAAGCAGGTGTGGGTGCTGCACGGAGCTGGGAGCAGATGAGAAGGAAAAAGGGTGAGGCTGCTGGCAGGGGGCTGTGCTCTTCATGCAGGATGAGAATCCACATTTCTGTCCCAGCTCTTGCTCAGCCCAGCCTCCCCTCATGTGCTTACCACTGGCTCAGGCCCTGAAGACCAGCCCCACTGTGACCCGTCCCCTGGGATGTCATAGGGCCAAAGCCCATCACAGACAGTCCCAGCCCTACCCTGGCTCTGCAGCTCACAGATGTCCCTGGCAGCCAGAGCCTTGATAGCCTTAAAGTGTAGTGGTGTTTTATGTTTATGTTCTGTATTTCATGTTCAGTTTTACCCAGTTGGTTTAACCTATGTACCCCTTTCCCTTCTTCCCGAACAGTTTCTATGAGGCAGACTATCCGGGGTGAGGAGGTCAAGCCAGGCCTCTAATAAACTTGGTCGGATATCCCCTCACAGAGTCCCCCTTTGTCTCCTTGCTTTGTCGCCAACCTGCCATAGTGCACTGCTCGAGAGTGGATCCACGGGACAGGAAAAGATCCCACAGGATCGGTGAAGTCTGTCCTGCAGACCAAGCCGTACCTGCCCCGGTGTTGGCGGGGAACAGGGTAGCCAGGTCACCGGAGAGGGACCGCTCCGGGCCGACAACCCCCGCGACATTAAAGGACACACTCACCCAGCAGGACAGCTAATAGAGGTAGGTACAAGGGTGGCTTCTTCATACTAGGTAAGAAGCTACTAGAAGTTCCCCCCATGTCTGATAGAGCCAATGCCAGCCAGCTCCAAGGCAGACCCACCACTGGCCAAGGCCAAGCCCATCAGTGATGGTAGTAGCACCTCGGGATAACATATTTAAGAAGGGAATAAAAAAAACTTGTGCAACACCAACAGCTAGGAAACAGAACTGAGAATATGCAGACCCCTAGGTCAGAGAAGAAGGAGGAGGAGTAGGAGGAGGAGGGGCTCCAGGCACAAGGGCAGAGATTTCCCTGCAGTCCATAGCGAAGACCATGGTGAGTCAAGACGTGCCCCTGCAGCCCATGGAAGTCCGTGGCAGAGCAGACAGACACCTCCAGCCTGTGGATATGCCTGAAGGAGGCTCTGTCTCTGCGGGAAGTCCATGCTGGAACAGGCAAGAGTGTAAAGTGTCTTCCCCTAAGCAGGAAGGAGTGACACTCTTCACAACCCCCATTCCCCTATTTGCTCTGCTCCATGTTTTTGAGAATCTTATATTTGCTACCTTTGAAAACATAAAACCCAAATTGAAAATAATTGGAACAAGTTATTTCAGACATATTTTACATAATAAAACATGTTTGTTCCTGTTTCTAACAACATTTTGTGTCATTTTTCCTATAAGAGAAATTAAATCATAATCTTGGTTTCATTGGAAACAAACAATGAACCTTCTCTTCTTCAGACTGGACAGTCACAGCTCTCTCAACTACTTCTTAAAAGAGAGATGTTCCAGTCCCTTCATCATCTTAACAGCCCTTAGCTGGTCTCTCTCTGGTATGTCCATGTCTCTGGCACTGAAGAGCTTCAGAGCTGGACACCAGCACTCCAGGTGTGGCCTCACCAACGCTGAATAAAAAGGTGCTCACAACTGGCAATATTCTTCTTCTACAACTGGCAATATTCCTCTAAGGCACCCCAGGACACCATTTGCTTTCCTTGCTGCTACACTGGACAGTTTGGTGTCCACCAGGACCTCCATGTCATTTTCTGCCAAGCTGCTTTCCAGCTGGTCTTTGCTGGTGCCTGGGGCTGTTCCTCCCCATGGGCCAGGCTTTGCGCTTTCCCTTGGGGTGAACTTTTTTGGGCTCCCCTTGGCTCATTTCTCCAGCCCGTTGAAGTCCTTCCTCATGGCAGCATGATCCTGTGGAGTATCAGCCACTCCTCCCACTTTCGTGTCATCAGCAACTAATTAGTTGGCTTTTGTAAAGGAACTGAAAAGTGTGATATAATTGATTAAACAAACCAAAACAAAACCAACAAACAACCAAAAATTAGAATAATGTTTCACCATTAAAAAATTCATTAAACATTTGCTAACATGTTTTTTTGTAGAACTTTGCTGTTAAATACAGTATCCACTCCATTTATAAAACTATTAACTTCTCCAATTCAAGCATGAGGGAAAGGAACCATATGATCTTGGTTTTGCCCGTAGTCTATGCTCACAAAAAAAGTCTGGCATGGAGGAAGAAGAGGCAACACCAAAAAGAAAAACTGCTGGTTAACAAGATTTAAAAACACACAGCCTTATTAAGACATTAATAAGACAAAAACTCTTTGTAGGGATGGGCAGCATGGGGGATGTTGTTCAAAGTCCATTTGCATTAGCATGTTTCAAAGATTTCTTCTGGGACAAATTAGACAGTTGGGCAATCACCAACAGTAGGGAGTTTAACAAGAGCAAGTTCTGGGTTCTACACCTGGGATGGGGCTACCCTGGGCATACGTACAGACTGGAACTGAGAGGCTGGAAAGCAATGCTACAGAAAGGGACCTAGGGATCCTGGTCGAGAGAAAGCTGAATGTGAGTCAGCAGAGCCCTGGCAGCCAGGGGGGCCAATGGTGTCCTGGGGGGCATCAGGGACAGCATCACCAGCTGGCCAAGGGAGGGGATTTTTGTCCTGCTCTGCACTGGGGTAGCTTCACCTTGAGTCCTGTTGCCCACAAAAATCGTATTTATTACCTGGTGTGCAACAAGCCAGTAATTACACACTTGAGAGAGACATTGATTATTTACTTCAAAACGGCACAAGCCTGGGTGTCTGGTGGAATTCCACAAATCAAGCACATGAACTACCGAAACTTTTTACAATTTATACATTTTAGCAAATACAGGAATTAGTGTTCATTGGCTATAGTTACATAGTTTTCTTATGAATTCATATTCTACTCTTGGCTAACAATCTTGCTTCTTATGCCAATGGCTACATGGCCAATCTTTCTCTTCTTTTGGGTCAGTGGTCTCTGAGTTGGAGGTTGCAGATCTCCCCCTGCTGGAATTACCTTTCACTCATTTGGAGCTGATTTCACCACAATTGCTGAGTTCACTTTATTAGTTTTTACCTTATCTTGGGAGTTCCACCAGATGTCTTTGTAGGTCATAAATTCTGCATTCTTTGTGTCCAGCATCAGTCGTCATCCTTTTTCCCAAGGTTTGTTAACCTCCCCCTCGGCCTCAGATCATTGAAGCATGTCAAGCCCTAAACTTTAATAAGGTAATTCTACAAACAAGTAATTTGTTCTTCTAGATATCATAGATATCACTTAGAGTTTGCTTGTTAGCTGCTGTTTCACAAGTTAAACCTCCCTTGTTGATTTGACTTGAAAGTATACAAAGATCAAACATGAAAAAACATCCTTAGAAAAAGTTTTTACATAATCCACATTTTGCCACAATCCTGTGTGCAGTTTTGGGCACCACAATGTAAAAATGACATTAAGCTATTATAGAGGGTCCAAAAGAAGGCAGGGAGGATAGTGAAGGGACTGGAGAGGAAGCTGTATGAGGAACGGCTGAGGTCGCCTTTTCTGTTCAGCTTGGAGGACACTGAGGGGAGACTTCACTGGAGTTTACAATTTCCTCATGAGGGAAAGCGCAAGGTCATGCCCTAGTCTCTTCTCTATGGTGTCCGGTGACAGGACTCGAGGGAATGGCCTGCAGTTGTGTCAGAAGAGGTTTAGGTTGGATATTAGGAAAAGGTTTTCCAACGAGAGGGTGGTTGGGCACTGGAACGGGCTCTCCCGGGAAGCGGTCACAACACCAAGCCTAACAAGAGTTCGAGAAGCATTAGAACAATGCCCTGAGGCACACGGTGTAACTTCTGAGGTGGCCCGTGCAGGAGTTGGGCCCGACGACCCCTGCGGGTCCTTTCCGACTCGGGATATTCCCTCCCTCCCTCTCCCAACATGGCCAACAGCGAGGCCAGCCCGCGCCAGCCCGCGTGGGGATAGTGTCTGCGCGTGCGCAAAGAAGCCCCGCCCCCCGCTCTCTTTCCTCGGCGCTGATTGGCCCGCGGGGCGCGCGCAGAGGCCGGTAGCGGTGAGCGCCCCGCCCCTCGGCCTTTGGCGTGCGGTTGCCGCGGCAACCGGGGGCCGGCGGCGCGCGCGGGCCGGGAGCTGAGGGGAGAGCGGGGCCGGGCCGGGGGCGCTTCCTCCCGGGAGGCGCCTGGAGCGGATCCCGGCCCGTGCCCGCCATCAGAGCCGCCTTCCCACCCGCCGGGCGGGGAGGCGGTTGGTGGCGGGGCCGCGGGACGGGGAGGGCGGTGTGAAATCGCACGGCTGTAGGTAGGAAGAAGCTGGGGGACCGAGGGAGGGAGACCTGCCCTTTCCCTCGCTTACTCTGCTGGGTTTGGAAGAAGGTCTGAGGAGGGGCTCTGAAAGGTGTTTTTATGTAAAAAGCAAGAAACTCACAGTAGAAAAACAGGCAACCCACAATATCCTTTCAGCTCTCCTTCATCCCCACCTTTTAAAATAAAAGTTAAAAGCAAATCCCGTATGGGTAAAGGAGAGCTACTGAGCTTCAGATTTGTTTACTGAGAAAGGAAGTTTCTTGTGCCTTCACCTCGATCTTGGCTTTTCTTCAGTTTCTCCTAATTGTAATGCTGGCAGGGAGGATTCTCTGTGCCAGGTTTAGCACTGGATGCTTTTTGCCGTTTCTTCGGTTGTTCTGATACACTGATGTGGGGCTTTTGTGGATAGGCTATAATACATAATATACACTCGTATATATGTACTGGCTAAATAGGTGACCTTTCTATTTTGAGTCATTAAGTTATATCTGTTAGGGTAACTTTTTCCTTAGACCGTTTATGCCTCCTGTTCAATATTAGCCGCTTGCCTTCTTCCCTCTCCCCCATTCCATCATTTATAAGCTCACTTTTATAGCCAGAGTTTGGAAAAAAAGGTTGGTATTGTTGTGAGAGCCTCTATAATACGCCTTAGTGGTAAAAACTCACAGTTTTTGGCTGTGCAGAACATGCAGTTGTGTGCATGACGAAAGTGCTGTGCAGATATATAGAGAGTCCTGTAGCTTAAAGCCACCTCTCACAGCCTGTAAAACCTGTTATGGAGTGTCCTGTATTTTCTAATCTATAATCAGATTATGAGCTTCCGTTAACTAGCTGCTATGTGTGAGAATTGTGCCTGCTGTGGAGCATTGTGCTCATATTTCTGTATGAAAAAGACGAAAACTAGGATATAATATTCTTAAGCAAGCTGAATCAACAAATCAAATAGAAAAATTATTTTAAATGTTTATTAATACACCAAAAACTTGATAAAATGTTGTATGTCAGCAATAAAAGGGGTAGATTTTTATATGCAACATAGTAGCACTGTAAATGAAAAGGGCATTGGTGAGGATATGTAAGATTTGAAGTACACATGTAAGCTTTGTTGAAGATCTGGGATACAAGTAGTACAACATTTTCTTTTTTGTTTTTAAGGGATTCTATAATACTGCTTAGAAGAGGACGTGGAATACACTATTAAAAGAAGCAGTAGAGCAGCTTGACTTCTTACAGAACCATGGTTCGACTAACAACGGACCTAATTGCTAAAAATGCCAGTCACAAGAATCGTAGTGAGGAGGACTTTGGACAATATCTGCAAAAAATAACTCATCTGAATTTGTCAGATAAAAATATAGATTCAATTGTAAGATTTATTTTTTGTTATTCCTTTTAAACTGGCTGTTCTAGTATTTTGTAGTTACTGTTATGATGAGGTGTTCATTCTTGGAGAGACAAGGAAAGCCCAGTTTTACAAATCTCTTAACTCACAGCACAATCTTTTCAATCTATCTGTGATTTATTCCTTAAATTTCAGAGGAAGTCTGAGAAAGGAAAGAGAGTTCAGGAACAGGAAATAACCCGAGTGAGGTTAACAAATTTGGACTGGTGTAGTGGCTTTTTCAAATGAGCCAGGTTAAAAATATACTTTATTTTTTTTTTTCAATTGCTCCCTGGGGCTTACTCATTTAAAAAATAATCCATGATCTTTTCATTTTCAAAGACTAAACCTGCAAACTTAACCCAGTCCTCCTTCCTCTGAGTTTAATAATAGGAAATGTATACAAATTGCAATAAGTTCTGAGTTAATTCAGATGCCCTCAAGATACTGAGTAAATTTTGAAACTGCTGAGCCCTGAACAATTACATTGTTGAATGTGATGAATTTCTGCTCTAAAAGCGTGATTTCAGTCAAGAAGAAATCACTGGTCCTGTGCGAACAGATCCCTGCAAGCAAATGGGTTTATTCAGCCCACTCCTAGGCACATGCACAGCCATAGTGAGTTGGATCAGCTGCCACAGCAAAGTTTTACAGAAACCTTCATGAGGAGTGGCCTTTTAGTTGTTTCACAGGAATATGTTCAAAGAAACTCAATATTTGAGTGAGAACTTGAGTCCAGAAATATATTAAAATAGATTGAAGTGCAAAGTTTTGTATATATGATGTAACTGGTTTCTGGTTACATCAGTGCAGTTTAATGGAGACAACTACACTGAAAACTGCTTTTCTGGAATCCATCTGAAGAAGACAGGGAAGGGAATGAAGTCACACTGGATGTGGTGTATTTGCTNTTAGATGATTTTTTTCAGTTTAGTAATAATAATAATAATAATAATAATAATAATAATAATAGTAGCAGTAGATAAAACTGCAAAAAACTGCTTGAATCAGTTAAGTGTATATTCTACTAGTATGCTAGGTTATTTAGTTTTTCTATCATAATTTCCAAATATTATTCAATAATGCTTGAAAAATATTTTTCTTTATACATTGAAGCCTTGTGTTTGCTCTTACTTTCAAAGGATATTAAATCTATTTTGTGTTCTATTCTGTAGGTATTTAGGAGGCAACTATATCACTGTGGTGGAGGGTTTGGATAAAGTAGGAGAACTAAGGGAGCTACATATTGAAAATCAATATCTCCCTCTTGGTGAAAAGCTTCTGTTTGATCCAGCATCTCTTAACTCCNAAGTCTGAGAAAGGAAAGAGAGTTCAGGAACAGGAAATAACCCGAGTGAGGTTAACAAATTTGGACTGGTGTAGTGGCTTTTTCAAATGAGCCAGGTTAAAAATATACTTTATTTTTTTTTTTCAATTGCTCCCTGGGGCTTACTCATTTAAAAAATAATCCATGATCTTTTCATTTTCAAAGACTAAACCTGCAAACTTAACCCAGTCCTCCTTCCTCTGAGTTTAATAATAGGAAATGTATACAAATTGCAATAAGTTCTGAGTTAATTCAGATGCCCTCAAGATACTGAGTAAATTTTGAAACTGCTGAGCCCTGAACAATTACATTGTTGAATGTGATGAATTTCTGCTCTAAAAGCGTGATTTCAGTCAAGAAGAAATCACTGGTCCTGTGCGAACAGATCCCTGCAAGCAAATGGGTTTATTCAGCCCACTCCTAGGCACATGCACAGCCATAGTGAGTTGGATCAGCTGCCACAGCAAAGTTTTACAGAAACCTTCATGAGGAGTGGCCTTTTAGTTGTTTCACAGGAATATGTTCAAAGAAACTCAATATTTGAGTGAGAACTTGAGTCCAGAAATATATTAAAATAGATTGAAGTGCAAAGTTTTGTATATATGATGTAACTGGTTTCTGGTTACATCAGTGCAGTTTAATGGAGACAACTACACTGAAAACTGCTTTTCTGGAATCCATCTGAAGAAGACAGGGAAGGGAATGAAGTCACACTGGATGTGGTGTATTTGCTGGTGATGTCTGTGGTCCTCAGATTCTGTATGGCAAAATAGTAATGACAGATTTCAATCTTTAATCTGTAGATAACTGACAATATATAAGAACTCTGTTTTTCTAGGAAAAGTAGTTTTAACAAATGTTTACTAAAGGTAAACATTTATAAATCATGCATCAGAACTTAAAGATAAGAACAATCAATAACTTCCAGAAGCAGGCAGTGAGTGAACATTAAGTAGTACGTTATTGTTTATTTCAGGGTGACCTCTCTTTCTGTAAAAATCTACGATTTCTATATTTATATGATAACCAAATCAACCAAATCCAGAACTTGGACTTTGCTTCAAATATAACTCACCTTTATCTTCAGAACAATCGTATTGCAAGTATAGAAAATCTCTCATCACTGAAAAAACTTGAAAAACTGTAAGTTGAAAATAATATATTTATTTTACTAGTAAAAAGTATAGTTATGACACTTAAGAATTTTTTTAAATTATGTAGCCATTGAGGTCCTTTCAGCACTTAAATTTTGCTTTTCAAATAGAANGGAGGCAACTATATCACTGTGGTGGAGGGTTTGGATAAAGTAGGAGAACTAAGGGAGCTACATATTGAAAATCAATATCTCCCTCTTGGTGAAAAGCTTCTGTTTGATCCAGCATCTCTTAACTCCCTGGCAGTAAGTACATTTTGGGAATTTCAATGAGCCGATTATCAGGACATCAGTATTTTTAGGAGAAATGATTAGGAGTTGATCACTCTGTTTTACTCCTTTGCCAATTGGTGGCATTATTTCAAATTCTACCAAGAGACTCCCACCCTAATTCTTTTGTAAGGTGTCCAGCAAATTCTACTTCATCTTTTTTTCATTATGAAGGATGAAAATGAGAATAAAGAGAGAGAGGAATCTAGGAAGTGTGTGGATGCCCTATACCAACAGAATGTGAATAAACTGAAAAAGGAGTTGAAATTTATCACTCTTAGTTTTCTTAGTCTATTTCATTTGTAGTGAATTAGTTTGTTGATATTTCAGTGATTTAATTGGTGTAGTTGTTTATTTATTACCTTTTGTATTTCTGTAGAAAAATAGAATGGAAAAAAACAGCACAAACAGCTTTTTTTTTCCTGGATATTAAGAACAACACAATCAAAAGCATTCCGTTTTAGTTCTGCTGTTCTTCTATGTTGTGTTATGTCAAGAGTTCAGGAAATCTTTTTGAAGTTGTCTTTCAACATGTTAATTGCTCAGAAAACATAAAACATATAGTTGAAGAGGTTAAAAAGTAGGCTTTATTTGCTAATGGATGTGGTTCTGTATTATAAAATTTCCTCTTGCTGTGTCTCCCATAGTGTAGTCAGGGCTTGATGAGCCTTTTTTTGTGAAAATGAAAAACTCACTAAAAACCGAGTTCTCTTGTTCACATGTATATCATAAATATTTGACCTAGCTCTATTTTTTTCCTGTTTTGAGATTATGGAATCCCAAGATATATATTGCTGTTTTTCTTTAATAGAAATGAATCATTACTGTGAGTGCATTTGTATTTTGTTCCTTCTGTATTGGAGAAATTTTCAAAGTAAAGAGAAGTTTTATAGCTATAATCTTCCCAGGACAATAATGTATAATAAACTCTTCCATGTTTTTCAGCAGCCTGATATAGATTTTGTTCTTTGTGGCTTTTATTTAAGGCCTTTTGATGTGGGGTTTGTTTTGTTTTCCATGAAACAACTTTGCATTCTTGACAATGTAACATCTTTGTGGAGCCTAAATGTAAAAATATTCTATTTTATCCTTCAAGTGCTGTGTGTTTGGAGCCTTTATAAGGCACCCGTTTCTGGCTCTTCTAATGGTATCAGAGATAAAAGAGATATAAGCATGAGGCCATATAGCTCTGTGTGTACCACAGACAAATGTTTTGATGATGACAATGTCATACATCTGACTGAGAAGATTAAGTTTATGAACGGTGTTTATCAGGATGATACTGGTAATTTCTGTCTGCAATGTAGATCTTGGTCAAATTTTGAAGGGGGTTAGTTTTCCTGCTTAAACTGCTGAAATAGAGATTTTTCAACTGAAGGTAAATCT
>VYZR01106132.1:0-11107 GCA_013400675.1 Oxylabes madagascariensis
GATTAAGTGCCTCTTGAAGTGACTTTAGCTTCTTGTGGGAACAAAGGGAAAGAAGAGAACACTTAGTCCCTTTTTGAGTGAACAGCCTTTTTTCACTTGCTATATAAAGAAATACAATTAACAAACATTATCCCCAGAGGTGAATTGAAATGTACATGCGGACAATAACCGCTCTTGACTGCAATTAGACATATATGATCCGAGGTATTTTGGCCATTCATTAGTGCTAATTGTTTGAGAAACAAGCCCAGAGAACAAATGATTAAAATGTTAGTGCCATAACCAGGATTATTAGCATGTGTGATAAAATGCATGTGCCACAGCTGTACCAATAAAACTCTCCAGCGAGTCGCTTTGATTCGACAAATACTCGCCGCGGCTGCGAGCCCTTCGTATTTGCACAGGGCCTGCTGATGTTTATAACAAACAACTTGTATCTTCTTTTCTTAATTACAAAGAATTACTATGCAAATTGCAAGGCTTTGTAATTCCATAGAAGTTTCCTTTGTTTTTGGCAGATTATTTATGTGCAGTGGTGTGCTACTCCCTGGTAAATTCAACACAGGAAAACCATGATGTTTTCTCTGGAGTGGGATTTTTTTGCACGTATTGCAGAAATAATTTGTAGGAGGTTTTCCTGCTCTAGCTGGATCTTGTTCAGGGGGTGTTGTGGGTCTTGGATCACTTCTGTCCTTCTTCCACAGCTCCACAGATATCATGGTATGCAGTTACATGCACAGAGGTCAAAATTACATGTTGTGGAAATTATTCAGATTTTTAAATAGTCTTAGTGAAATGTCTAAAAATGCTCTTTGCACACACTTTGCCAACACTATGCCAAAGATTGTAGAAGGAAAGATTTGGCCTATTGAGCAATGAATATTTTTCTACGTGTTTGGCAGATCTTCCAGGGGTGATTTGATTTAGCAAATAAACAGAGAATAGAGGCACAGGTTAAAGTGCTGGAAATCACTTGCGTGAGTACTTTTACTTTGTGAGCTATAGGATGTTGGCTCCAATGTGACTGGACAGGTGCATGCAGCTAAGTATGTGTATGAGTATGAGCAATGCTGGAATGTGAAAATGCAGTTTACAGCAGGGAAAATTTGCATAATTTGGGGTAATTTCACTGTTCGTAGTCATGTTGTATGGCTGCCATTGCAAACTGCAGTGTCTCTTAGTATTCAGATAGGTTTTCTGTTCTCCTTCCTGAGGATGAACTATTCACTCTTGGGTGAAATGGTTCTCAGAGGACCATGAGTAACTTTAACTTGCCAGCTACTTTTACATATTTGATGAAGGCTTTAGTAGAGTGTTATGTTTGCTGAAGAAATTTAGCTTTATTTCCAGGACCCAAGAGCACTCAGCATGCTGCCAGATGCTATGAATGAGAATATGCTGCTGTAAAACAATTTAATGAGCATTACCCAATAGCCTAGTCCTTGTTTTAACTTACAGTGCTTAAAGGAAGAAACATTGTCTTAGCAAACTCACTTGGCTTTTGTCCATGTGTTTAGTTTAAAACATAGTCAAGCTTAGTTTGAATCATTAAAATACTTGGAGCCAGGAAACATATGTAAGATTTTCCTCCTCTTTATGGCACAGGGTTAACAGTATAATCTAGACTGCAGTGCTGTGTGGGTTTTTTGTCCTAAAAAAGCAACTGCTGGGGAGTTTTTATTCTATCGAAATAACAGAAGTCAAGATAATCAGGAGACTGTTTGCTACCAGAGTAGCTAACTGCTCATATAGACAGCACCCCAAGCCTTGCTACTGTTTAAAATAAGTCTATAGACAAATGGATCTATTAATTTATCCATGTCTTCCTCTGCTTTTTTATTGTAGAACATAAAATATGACTTTGCAAGGAAAATGTACAGTGATGATTAAAGAATATATCTCAAAGAATATATCTCAAAGAATTAGCATGTGATACCATTTACTGCATTCATACCTAAAGATACTTGTTGAAAACTCTTATTTTATATTACTATTTCCAGAGGTGTTAGTTTTGAAAAGAGAAGGATTCTGTGTTGGTCCACTGATGCCAGCTCCTGCTGTACATATTCTTTTCCTGGCCATACCTTTTGAAAAAATTATTTCTTCTTCAACTTGCTAAGATAAAACTAATAATTTGACATGCCAACAGTATATTTTTATAATAATTTGTAACCTGAGAAACCTGTTGTTAGAGCCCGTGTGGCTAAAAGTTGTTTAGCTGAGGAGGAGATACCAATAGTCACCAGGCAGTAGCATTTTCCAGCATTAAGCCTGTTAAGTGATGGCGTTTTAATGGATTAAGTCTATTACTTCTTTGGAGTCAGGTGGTCTGCTGAGGAAGCTGTACTGCTTCTCCATCTAAACACAAGTTCATAAACCTGGATGGTGGTACCTGACTAAATCTGGTCTGCAGGTAATGGTGTTTTCAGCTGCACAACACTACATGCCATTGTGTGTGGTATGCAGAGCAGGGCTGCCTTCATGGGGCTTGCAGCAGTGAGAGGGGTAACGGCTGGTCAAACAGCCTTCGGTTTGATGACAGCCCAGAAGAAATCCTGGGAAACGTGTGACAGAAGATACATCTCATCTCAGCATGCTCTGAGATTATGGTGTTAGCCACGTCTATCAGGTTTCTGGCGGGTTGGAGGGTTGGTGAGAGGCAGTCATTAAGGGTGCTTCAGGGGCTGCTTGGCTCTAGGCTGGAGATAGCTATTAATGGGCTGAGCTCTTAGACTCCTTTGTGCCCTTGGGAACCACAAGGCTGAAGCCATCAGAGAAAGAGAATAGAAACTAATCACTTTTGTTCTCTCATATATGTTTAGGGAAGGACTGCAGACTTCTTTACTGACCTCTGTGTCACACTGAAAAAAGATCCTCCTCTTTCCATTTGAGATAAACCCCTCTTCCACCTAGTCCTTGCTCTCCCAAAGTGTACTACTGCAAGAAAATGAGATTAAGTGGATTTGTCTAGCAGCCACTTGAGTTGCCACAAGTTCTGTTACCATCCCCACTTCAGCCTGAAGCAGGAAATGTGAAGTAGTTTGTGAGAGAGGCAAAGACAGTACTTTGGAGGCACTCAGTGGATCTCAGTTTGTATTCTCCAGGTGTTGATAGGACCTCTACCGCCTGAGTCTTGAAGCTGTTGCTGTTATTAACAAGGGTAACACTGGCACTTTTAATAAAATAATTTCTATTTAACTGCCAAGGTGTCCCATTTCTTAAACTGAATTATGCATTACCAGAAGAACCTGGCAGTGGTTTTTGTAGGCTCTTAAAGTGGATCCACACAGGATAGGTGGAAATGCATCAGATGAGATGACGGAATAGTTTTCCTTTTCAATTTAGTTTACTGAGGTAAAATGTGTTAAAAGCTTTCTTGTATTTTTAACCCAAGTTTTATATTCAGCTTTTAGGGTGCACACTCTAGGGAAAGAGAGGGTTCTTCAACAGATTCAGCTTAGAAAGGCAAGTATTACAGCAGTGTGACATACCAGATTGGCTCTGATTTAGATTGACTGAACTCGTTTCCAAGCATTTGAGAGCATTTAGTCATGTTTGCTTTGAAGAAAACCCACACGTATGTGTAGCTGTGTGTCATCCAAGTCTGGCAACTTGGGAAGCATTATTAAGAGGGGCATAGGAAAATGCATGGGTCCCGGACATGATGCGATAATGACATGTTCAGCATGGTGCTAGGAAAGCTTTGCATTATTCAAAGTGCTGAATAATATACATGATAATGCATAGTGGTGTTATATGGTAGGATTATTTTGTGGTGTAAGTGCCTTGTGTTTAGTATGAAGATAAATTGTCTTATTTTGTCTTCATCTTTGATGTAGCAGAATAGGCGTGGGGGGTACAGCATGCAGTGGGGAGGAACAGGAGCAGGCAAGGGGGTTTTTTCGGAAGGCCAAGAAACACAGTGGCACCCTCTATGATTTGTTTCTCTGTGCTCGTAATTATGGAGCAAAGCAACCTCCCCACGGCACTCAAGAGCAGCCATCTCTGGCAGTCCCACAGCCTCCAAGTGCACTAACCTGGCTCCTGCCTGGAGCGGGTTAGCTGGACCCTCACCAGGAATGTCTGCGCGTGGTGGAGACCACCCCAGACCTCACACCTACAGACCTACTGGCACCAAAGGCTCACACCTGCACTGAAGTGTGGTGTACAAAGCATTTACAAATTTTAAAAGACACCACAGCTAAAAACCTGCTGCTTATGCTGATGGGTTTATGAACTCTGTCAACAGAAGTCTGTGCTGTGGATCTGAAGGTCTGAAGAGAGCAGCAAGGTTCCACACTACATGGGGTTTTCATTCTGTTTTCTTCATTGCCCCCTCCATCCATCTTGCTTATTTGAAATTTCCATGCAAATACATTTGTTGATATAATGCTAAGGTTGCAAAATGAACTTCACAAACCTGTGCTTGTTTTAACCGGGACCCCTGCTTCATTCACAGCATGGCATCCAGCTCCTGGCAGATAGCAGCCTCCTCCCCAAAGCAGTCCTGATCCATTCCCAGCATAGTCTGCATCCTACAGAGGAGTCCTATGACAGGGAAAAAAACAACCACCGCCTGTCTGCATTTCATACTTGCTGTAGCACCCAGAACGGGCAGTGTAATTAAGGCTGCATGGATAAACCTCAGCCTGGCAGATCTTCAATTATATTTGCAACTTCTATTGAACACAGTGGTTTTGGAGTTTTGTATTGTAATTAACTGTAATACTGATGTCTTCCTAACTTGGCTCTTCCAAAGGGGAAAAAAAAAACATAAATAGCCCCAAACCAGCCACTGTCTAAGTAGGAAGATTTTGCTTTTAAAATACAGTCAAGTATTATTTATAACATTGCTACCAATAGTCTAATTTCAACAATATCCTTTACAGGGTGGATTCTCCCCTGCCAGCTGGTGTTCCTAAGCTTAGTTATCGCTTTACATCATCACACAAGTATGTTCCCAGACGGGCTGTGCTGTATGTACCTGCGGATGATGAAAAGAAGATAAGAAAAATCCCATCACTAAATGTAGATTGTGCAGTGTTGGACTGTGAAGATGGTGTTGCTCTGAACAGAAAGGTAATTAAAAATTGTCTGTGTGATATAATCAGCACTAAAGAGAACTTGTGGAAAAACATTGCCTTTGCCTTGGGGAAGTGACATCCAGAAAGACAAAGATAATTCTTAAGATATACAAAGTAATGTCACAGTGATAGGCTTTGTGAAGGCGTTGGGAAAATCTGGTTACCCAGAACTCAAAGAGATCCCGTGTGAGTAAGCAGGGAAGGAGTTTTGCAGGAGTATAGAACTGGGCATAAGCTGTCATCACAGAAGAGTGGGAGATACTGTTATTATTGCAACACATTTCTTAGGGAAGAGGAAGAAACAGTCTGTAAGAAGAGAAGTGGGAAAGGAAGCATTAGTTCAGAAACACCAGGTGGGCGATTTGTTATTGAAATAAAAGCATCTTCAGATTGTGAGCAAAGCAGCATGTGTCTGGGTGTGAGCCTTGGGGTGTTTGGAAAGATATACTTTCCAAAAAATGAAATTCTGGGGGGCAATGCTGTTAGGGATGTTTCTCAAGGAAGGAGACGTTAGATCCTGAGCATATCAGTGTTTGGAATGGGGATGGAGAGCAAAGTGGGAGATAGATGTAGATGTGTCAAGTACCTGTGCCAAGTTTTTGTTAACATTAAACTGTGGAAAAAGAGAGAATGAATCTAACATGTATTCAGTTTTGTTTGCAAACAACTTTTTTTTAATATATAGAAGTAACCATTTTAGTACGTTCCACGTCTTAGAATCATAGAATCATTTAGGTTGAAAAGGACCTTTAAGATCACTGAGTCCAGCCTTATACGTAACTGCCAAGTCAGCCATCTTAACCAATGCATACAAGAAATTGGTGGAAATGTTTTCTAGTGAAAGCTATTTCTCAACCGGAATGTTAAGTTTCCTGTCACATTATTTTCATATTTGTTGGTTTTCCTAACTGTCTCTCCATGCTTCAGACTACAGCAAGCAGTGTTTACCGTTTGAGTATAAATGTCTTGTCCAGAAAGTTAGGAAAACAGGCTTGAAAATTTTCCCATGTCCTTTCAAAAATGTGGATGAAATTTTATTCCTTTCTTTTTCTTGTGAGTTAATGCTTTCCAGAAGGACTCTCTTGGATAGCGCTCTCTTTAACCTTCAACTCTTTACAGGTACGCTGGAAAGGAAAAGTTTTACAGAGTTTGCACGAACCTATTTTAATTCTGAAAAGTGAAAATAGCATTGCTGAATGTTCCTGTGTGCTGCCAAAGATGATTGGAAAGCACTTTGCAGTTGCTAAAATTCTGTGTTGAAAGACTAAGATTATATCTCCTGTCACAGTGAATCAGTATTGTTTCATCACATCTCAGAGGCTGCTGCTGTAAGATGATACAAGATGTAGTTGGGTATCAAACGGAAATATTTTTAGGTGCAGTTTAATTTTATCAAATAATTTATAGCATAAGCATTTATTTGTAATAAAAAATGACAGAAAAACAAAATTTTATTATCAAGATGACAAAGCTGACAGTAGTAATTTTTCAAGGGTGGTAAAATTCTAGCTCTGATGAAGTGAAGTTGTGCCACTGGGTATAAGATTTCAAAGAAATTAGGGGGAAATTGGTAATGGAAACTTGAGATGACAGATGAGCCCCTGCCTAAGCTTAAATGCAAAAAGAAAGCAGACAGGAGGTAGAAGTGGGGACAAGCTACCAAGAAGCAACAGAAGAGTGTGGTCCAGGCTCGTAGGAGCAGAATGAGGAAGTTCAGAGCTTGTCTGGAATCAAAACTGGTGAGGGATGAGCAGCACAGCAAAAACGGCTACTACAAATGTATCGGCAGTAAAAATGAGAAAGAAAACCAGTCAAATGGATGCACTGCTCCATGAAACTGCAGGCTTTACCGTCAGAGTCTGCCCAGTCTCAGGCCTAGAAGCAAAATGCATGGGAGGGAGGGAGCAGCCACAGTGGGGGAAGATGGAGTTAGGGTCTATTTAAATAAGCTGGTCTATGGGACCAGACAGGACACACTGGAGGCCTCTGAGGGAGCTGTTGTGTGTCATCATGAAGCTGCTGTCTGTCATCACTGAAAGGTCAAGGCTGGGGGAGGTTCCTGAAGCCTGGAGAAAGGCACCTGTGCCCAAAAGGCCCTGGGTGCTGTTGTACAACAAGCTGCACAGGGTCAGTGGTGTGTCCTTGCAGCAAAAGTGGCCAACCACCCCCAGGGCCATGCTGGCACAGCTGCACCCTGCAGGTCCAGGGAAGGGGTCCTTCCCCTCCACTTGATTTTGACAGTCTCTTTGTGGAGTCCTTGTGCCAAACTGTGGATCCCAGGACAAGAGAGAGGCTGGCCAATGGGAAGGAGCCCATGAAGGGCCACATCAGGCTGATCATGGCACTAGAGGAGAGGCTGAGGGGCTGAGTTTCTTCATCCTGGAGATGAGATGGCTGAGTTGGGTCTTGATGGACACTTTGCTTCCTGAGGGGAGCTGAATGGGTGCAGAGCCGGACTCTTCTCAGAGGAGCTCAGAAATGGTGCAAGGAAAAAAACTGGGCACAGATTGCATGAGAGGAGATGCTGACTGGAGACAAGGGAAAAATGTCTTGTCCATGCAGGTGGTCAGAGACTGGAAGACATTGTCCATCGGTGGTGTATCCTCCCTCCGTGAGAGTATTCAAGCCTTGCCTGGATGAAGTTGTGATCAGCCTGGTGTAGAGCAGTAGTTAATGCTGCTTTGAGGTGGTCTCCTGAGATCTCTTCCAACCTGAATTAGACTGTGTGATTGCATTATTTAGTAGAGAAGCCTAATTCAAAGTGATTGGAAGTTTGAATTTCATTTTTAGATCTGCCACAGATACTCAGGAAGAGTTTGAGACTTAGGTTCTATGAATGTGAAGATGAAATTATTATTGCTCTTGCAGCTTAATTTATTAATGTTTATGAGGTTTTTGGAGACTTTGTGTGAAAGATATGTCAAGAACACGCATTGAAGTACAGTGTTCAGTGGCCCATTGCAAATGGGTCATTTCAAACTGAAGGGAAAAAACCCACTAGGCAATGCAGCAACGCTGAGTCTGTCCTTTATTTATTATTCTTAAATAGTACTGATGAATTTGACTGTTTATTGCTGTGTCTTATATTACTTAAAATGCTACTTATGGACTTCATTCAAACTGCTGCAGAAATGTTGAATTTGGGGAAAACCAGGACCTGACCGAAGGTTCACAGTACCTTGGGCCAAACTTGCCTGTCTACAGATCTTCATTTGCATGAAGTCCAAGCAGCAAGTTTGAACCACATCTAATGGGCCTATTTTAACAAGATGCTGTGCGTTTTGTATTAGGATTAAGTTAAAATTTGACAGATCAGTAATCTGGCATGTCAGCAGCTCTATTTGCTTGCTTATTCAGAAGAAACGAGGAAGATGAGCTTCCTATTACTGAAACTGATAACCTTTGCAAAACTACATTTGGTTGCAGTAGCAGCTTTTGAAGCTGCAGCCATAAAATTAAAATATTGAACTATTTTCTATGCAATACTTTCTCTTAATGATGTTTTGAAATATTTCCTTCCCTGTGCCCTACCCTCACAATTATGTTTTCTAATGGATGACAGAGAGCACTGGAAGAGGGGAACTCATACCCATACCCTAATCTCCTTACCATTTTGGTGCCTGCATTTCTTACCTTCAAGAGCTACAGCACTGATGACAACTTCAGGAGTCATCTATTTCTCTTTCTTTTCAATCTTACTTTCTAGCTGATATTTTGACTAAATCAGAAAAACAGAAGCAACCTCACAGCATTCACAAGGAGAAATTTTTTCAGTGAATTTTCTGAGGAGGACCAGTGGGGAAAAAAAGCAAAGTTGTTATAGTATGCTGAGTATTAACCCTGATCCTGGTATGAGTAGCATAGGGGCTTTTGCCACACCTTTGGGACCAGGCAGAGCAGTAGGAGGTCTTCAAAAATTCAGAAGAGGAAAGGAAGATATGCTGGTGTTGCTGAAAATTTCTTTTACAAAGGTAACTTTAGTCTTGCTGAACATACCCTACAATTCTTGCTATTCTCAAATCCTGGTTGGAGATCCACATGATGTTTTTAGAGGTTCAGATGCATAGTGTCACATGATGTAGACTGTCAGCTGCCTCTCAAGGTTTCTGACTCTGTAAGACGTTGGGTATTTCTGCAACAGAAAACTAAGTTTTGATTGTGGAAACAATTGAATATTAGTAAAGGGAAGTTACCTTCCCTCAGGTACTATTCACAGACAAAGATAGGATTTCTTCACTACTGATATACATGTGAAGTTTCTCAAGTGTGGTTATATATTTTAAAGAAATTACTCAGAATTACGGGTTTGTTATTTTAAAGTGAACAGTTCAAATAAAAAAATCTAAAACTATAAAATTAGAAATAATACAGATTGCAGTGTTGTTAGGTCACAAATGCATCACGCTCTTAGAGACAAAAATAGCCTGTATCTATTTCAGCTCTCCACAGGAAAAGGTCTGAATATGCCTTCATTTTGATTGTAAAAAATAAAAAAGATTTTTTTAAATGGCTGCATTGACATGCTTGTATGATTCATATAAGCCAGCAAGCTGAATTGCATCTTATGAAATTGAAAGATCTCTGTGTAGGAGCTGAGCTGTCTCAAGGGCTTTCAGCCAAGCCAGCAGACTCTGCTATAGCTTTCCTCTGTAGAGCTGCATTACTCACTGTGCTTGTAGGTCAGCTGGATCTATTATCAGGTGGAAAAGTTTTCTCTTCCTATTGGAGTAAGGAAGATTTCCACGTCAGTGCATTCATTTTCCAAGGACATAGTGAGCCGAGATTTTGTAGTTAGTTCCCACGGGTTATGTAAAGTTATTGCCCTTACAAGAGAATTTTCTAGAACTGTGTTTTTTCCAGCAGGATCCTGTCTTGGTGGTGCTGTTCTTCAGAGCATCCAGGAAGTGTTAGCTGCCAGGTCAGCCTAGCAAGAGAACAGTTAGGGAGTTGGGGTTGCTACTGTAGTTTTTATGTATCTTTCAGAGTCCTTGGCAAGAACTTTGGAGAATTTTGATGCCTCCAAACCAATGCTGTTTGTGGCTTTATCTTGTTTGTGGTCTGCAGGATGGTTTTGAAATACTGGGATAATACAGTGCACTCTGCAGCTCCCTTTAGTGTGCCATCAGGCCAGGCAGAACACAGTCCCTGCTGCCAAAGATGGCCTTTGAAAATTCTCTCAGGCAAATTTTGAAAGTGCTAGGATTTGGCCTTTTCCTTCCATGAGGAACGCCGGTGTTATAATTAAGAATCAAAACAAAGCCCCATGTTCCCTCTGCTCATGTTTTTTTTTGTATCAGAGGTGTAAAAGCAATTCCTTGGAGTGTACATATGGCTGAGAAACGTCTGTGCACTCCTTTAGCATAAAACAGTTGAANCTTCCATGAGGAACGCCGGTGTTATAATTAAGAATCAAAACAAAGCCCCATGTTCCTCTGCTCATGGTTTTTTTTGTATCAGAGGTGTAAAAGCAATTCCTTGGAGTGTACATATGGCTGAGAAACGTCTGTGCACTCCTTTAGCATAAAACAGTTGAAAATAGGGAATTTTATTGTTGATCCTTGGGAACTATATAGACCTCATTCATCCAATAAAAAATTATTGATATTCGGGGCTGCACTGTAAAATTATGTCAGACTGATTAGAGTTTGAGCTCCTAAGCTTTATTTAATGTGAATCATCATTATGTCTCTTTGTCTCTTTCACAAAAAAGTTGCTCTCTCCTCCAGCATTTAAGCAAGAGACGCTGGGGAAGAGGAAGTCTCAGCTCTGTCCTTTCCCCATGTCCTTTCCTTGAGAGGGGAAGTGGTGGCTTCTGAGCCTCTCCTGTTCTCCCCAGTTTCCTCAGCACTGAGGGGAAGTTTGGTTGTGTTAAGGGGAGGTGTANGGATTTATCAATGCTGCAGGTATTTCTCTAGGCTCATAGTGAGACTGTTAGCTAGTACTTCATAGGCACAGTTGCATGAAACATTGATAACTAGGTTATTTTACCAGGTCTTTGCTTTATTTATAATAAATTAGTACTG
>VYZR01106133.1:23832-36572 GCA_013400675.1 Oxylabes madagascariensis
TGCTGGAGAGCTTGTAGGAGAAGGGGACCCAAGTCTGTTGTGGAGGTTGTTTAATAACAAAGAACTTCATTAACTGATGGAAATAGTGGCTGGCACCAAATATGACTTGTTCAGATGTCTTTGGGTTTATTAGACAGGTGTGCAGGCACACTGTGTATCCATTTCATTCAGGGTAGATGTACTGATTTACTGTACATATGCAGGTAAAATACATTTTCTGGATAGTGGATACTATTTTGGAGTTTTTCCTTTCTACTGTTTGTACCTTTGCAAATCATCAAATGCATTTTTGGTTATTTTTTTTTTACTGATCTAAATCTCAGTTATATTCTCAAAATTTGTTTCTGCAAAAGGTAAAAGTGAGTTTTATAACTGTTTCTCCAGACTGAATGCTGTATTTGAAATAGACACAGACCTTCAGAAGGATGTTCGGTTGAAAATTACAGCAGAAATGTCCTGGCCTTCCATCCTTAGTTCACCACGCCATCTAAACTTCCCTCTTACCAACACAAACAGCTCATCTGTAAGTTATTTTAATGATAGTGTCATTTTAACAAGTGTTTCTAATTGCATTAATGGTAATGTAAACTTACAAAAAAATTCTTTCTGAATAGGAAGAAGAAATTTTTCTAGAAAATCCAGCTGATGCTCCTGTGTATATTCAGTTTCTTCCAGTAGCTCTGTATTCTAACCCATCCACTTTTGTTGATAAGCTGTTAGAACGGTAAGTGTTGTTGTGGAATCCTTGGGGTGTTCTCACTCAGCAGAAAAAAATGCATTTTACAAGGAATGAATGCATGATACGGCAGTTGTGTTGGTAGCTACTATTGGCCTCTAAAATTTGAATTGTTAGGCCAGTTGAGAACTGAATCTATTGCCATTGAACACATCCGTATTTTTTACTGAGCTAAAATGTGTTTGCATTTCTTCCTTAACTTGATGTACAGCAGGGGGGAAATAAGAAAAAATAAAATCAAGTGATGCTTTCACCTGCGTATTGGGCTGCCATAGATACTTGATTTGTGCTAAAATCCATAAATGCAAGTATGTCATTACCTTCCCTGATCTGTGAGAAAGAAAAAATTGCCATTTCATTTCAGGTTTAATTTGAGTAAACCAAATAATTTCAATCAGAGGACTCTAGAGTTCCAGGTCTTCAGAAATTGTGTAAGTATTTCAATACATTCTTGATAATTTTAAATTTGGGTATTGTAATGTTTTAATAAGAGTTCAGTCATACATGTCTTCAAGTTTAGGTATAAGTGTGGAAAATCTAACGTAAATGTAATATCTGTTGGATATCAGGAAATTGGGAAAATAAATATTTCTTCAAATGTAACTAATAAAGTGTCACTTTTTCTATATGCTTACATTATAATACAATTGTGGAAGTTAGAGGAAATCTGCATTTTCTCATTCTCTTACTGACAGGATTATTTTCTTCAGCATAGTGTTTGCTAGTTCTGAAATTAGAAAATAATTGATTATTCCATTGCTTTATTGGTTCTTTAAAGTGATTTGAGTATTGCGGACTACTTTTAAGTGCATGCTTCTTCATATAGAGCATGCCACATCCTAAGCACTTCTTTTTTATCTGACTTTCCCCCTCCATTTGCAGTTTGTTTTAGATTACCATTCAATGCTTATTCAGTGTCTCAAGACAAATGGCAAACTTAGCAAAATACACTTGTTTGAGTAGTTCTTCTATTTTGTTTGCTCAACAATGGAAAATTCTGAGGAGAAAAAATATTCCATAATGGCTTGATACTAATTTAGTGTTCAAAATATGTATGTAACAGCTTCTGATCTCTTTCTTCCACTAGAACTTTATGAATCTACATGAGTGAAGTTTAGCTCAGTTCTGTTTTATTGTGTTCTGCTTCTCCATTAACATGAGCAGTTTACTAGTAAGTAGGGAAATTCTTGTGCTATCAGAGTTTCTGGTTAAAAAAACCAGAATATGTCATTGAGTAATATCCTTTTCTAGGACAAGACCAATTTTCTAGCTGAAAGAATACAATTTCTGTCAAATACATGTTAAAATGTCCTATTTTTTAAAGGCTTACTTTGTTTTCCCCACCCCCTTCAGGTCCAACCACTACAGACCACTGTGGGACTTACAAAGGGCCAAGCTCGTCATTCCATTTTAAGTCTAATATTAAAACCTGGTGAGAGAAAGTCTGTCAAAGTAAAGTTCACTCCAGTTCTTAATAAAACTATTTCATCATTGATTGTTATCAGGTAAGAAAGATATTTCTGAAATAAGTGTGAGTTTTTCTCTGTTTTTCTATTTATATATAAGATCATACTTGTGATCAGCTGTCAAGAAACTATTGCTTTTACAAGAATAATTGTAGACTCCTATGTGTCTGCAGAAAGATTTAATGTAAATGGAATTGTGACATGTCTTAGAGTATTTTAACTGTATTGAGTACATATTCAGTAATATAAATATATAAGCCACTGTTATACTTACCACAGAAGCACAGAAGGGCTTGGTTTGGAAGGAGCCTTTAAAAGTCATTAATCCAACCCTCCTGCAATGACCAGGGACATCTTCAGGTTTCTCAAAGCCCTATCAAACCTGATCTTGATTGTTTCCAGGGATGGGGCATATACCACCTCACTGGGCAATCTGTTCCAGTGTTTCAGTGCTCTCATTGTAAATTTTTTTTTTCCCTATATCTGATCTGAATCCACCCTGTTTTAGTTTTAAAACCATCACTCCTTTTCATGTCACTACAGAGCCTATTAAGAAGTTTGTCCCCATCTTTCTTACGGGCTCCCCTTAAGTACTGGAGCTCCTGTATGGTCACTGGGAAATTCTCTTTCCTAGGCTGAATAATCCCAATTCTCTCAGCCTCTCCTCATAGCAGAGGTGCTCCATCCCTCTGATCACCTTGGTGCCTCTCGTCTGGACTTGCTCGAACAGGCCAGTGCCCATTCTGTGCTGGGGACCCCAGAGCTGGGTGCAGCACTCCTGGTGGGGTCTCAGCAGAGCGGAGTAGAGGGGCAGGATCCCCTCCCTGGCCCTGCTGGCCACGCTGCTTTTGGTGCAGTCCCGGGACATGTTTGGCTTTCTGGGCAAGTGCCCATGGCTGGGTCATGTCCAGCCTCTCACCCGCCACTACATGGAGACTTGATTTCTGAAATACATCCTTCACTGTCTTGAAAGGAGGGTCTCTGGTTAGAGATGCCATTTGCAAGATCAAGCTATAATGCAAGTTCAGTCTTTCTAGTAAAGAGCATTGAGTTCACTTTTGTAGCAGGTGTGATGCCTTAATAAGAGATACAGGTTTTAACTAGTATTTCACTGGGGTTTGTATTTGTTTGTTATGTTGTGAGTTCTTAAGAGTTTTGTCTACATTTTAGATCCCTGCTGTATACTTCCATAATGTGGGGAATTAGCTGTGGAACAGATTATATATTTGTTCTGCAGATTTGTGATATAGACTTATAGTCTATAGAGAAGCTTTTATGAGTGTTTCCTCTCACCCTTTTTTTTTTCCACAGAAATAACTTGACTGTAGTAGATGCCATAATGGTAGAAGGACAAGGAACAACTGAGAGCTTGAAGGTTGCAGGCAAACCTCCTGGTCCAGGAAGTTCTTTACGCTTTAAAATCACAGAAGCATTATTAAAAGACTGTTCAGAAAGTGAGTACTTCTCGAGCTTATATGCTGAACAGAAAAGAAAGAATATTTTATGTGTAAAACTTGAAATGCGTGGAAATATTTTTCACCTCTTCTAGTGACCCAGAAATTCAACTCCTTTGAATACATTAAAATTGCTACTTGATTTAGGCAGAATACAAAATATATTATGGTTTTTGTTTTAACGTGAGAACTGGGAAAGAAAACAGAAGCTCTTTGTCCACCTAAATTCAAGACAGAGGAGGTAAAGACCTTGGCATATTTACTAGCAAAATCTCTAGTGTCTAAATTTAATACAAATTGGATCATGTGTGTAACTTCCTGTGTACTTCTTTTCTTCACACCTTCATAATCTTTAAGCACATAGCCATTGGGGAAAAAAGGTTGGGCATGTTCCTTGATGAAAATTAAATCCCAGCCAGATTCTACTCTGAGATCAGAGAGAGGTTTTCTGCACTGTGGCCTCAGGCTTGCTTCTGAGAGGAGAGCTAAGAGTACCTATATTATCTAAGAAACTGGTTTAAACTAAATTAATACTAAATTAAATTAAATTTAATTAAACTTAATTTAATTTTCTAATTAAATTTAAACTAAATTTTAGTTATATCTGGTATTAAAATCTGCTTTGCTACTTTGCAGTTTTCCAGACATTTCTAAGTGCCATGTTAATTATTATCTGAGATTATTCTGCCTTTTGTGAGGGGTGAGTAAGAAAATTAGAAGTAAAGCTTATGACTAAGCTTTTACCTGTTGTGGTTAGGGATTTTTTTGCTAATAAGATATATGTAGTTAAGCCATGTATTTTTATTTTTAAGACACACAAAAAGAAACAAAAAAACATGTTTTAATTCTTCTCTTGCTGGGACTGTTCACAGAATACTGCAACATTAGGCAGTACATCAAAGAACTTTGCAGCTTAAGTGATTTCTTTGTGGGGCAGCAGTGCTGTCAGAGGTTAGGGGGTTTGTGTTTTTTCCCTGATGAATTAGAGGCTCTGGAATTGTACAAGTGCCCTACCTTGACAGTGATGGAAATTTGGCTGCAGAGATATGTTCCTGCAGGTTAATTTCCATGGACCTTGCTAGTCTCTCTCATGCTGTAATACTGACAGAACTCGCTTCTGCTGTAAAATGTGAATGTAGTGAAGGATATCTACTTAGCGTAACACTAACCACTGCTGTTCATTTCTAGAAATGAAATACAAAGAACCGAATTTCACACTGAGAAGAACATTTAAAGTGGAAAATACAGGGCAGCTGCAGATTAATGTGAAAACGATGGAAATCAGCGGCTACACATGTGAAGGATATGGATTTAAAGTAGTTAACTGTCAGGAATTTGCACTAAGTGCCAATGCCTCTAAAGACATTGTCATATTGTAAGTGTTCTTTCTTACCTCTAAATGGAGTGTTACATTTGGAATTTTAATTTTGTTTCAGAGGAAAACTCTCTTGGTTAAATTCTGATGGCTTTTTACTGAAGTTTTGAATGTATGGGGGTTTTGTACCGTGTTATAAAATTGTGACATTTTTCCCTCTTCTTGCAAACACTGTTTGATTTTTCATTATACCATGTTTTCATGACTCTGACTATAGTATTACTTCTGTTACTATCCAGTAAGTATAACTTGCTGTGTTGGAATAATGTTACTATATGAGGTTATATAATTTTCCTTCATTTAACTTGTGAATGCACATGGGACCTAGACCTACATATCGTTTTGGTGCATTGCAGTGTGTAGTAGAGAGCCTTTGGTCCAAGGATTTTTATTGTAATGCTCGGTATTTTAGGTTGAGTATTTTGTCTGTTGCCTTAATGACAATGATTGTGTAGTTCTGTCATTTTTTATCATAAAAAATCTCTGCACCAAACACTGATCTTTTAACAGTGCTTTGTTGCAAAGTTAACTATTCAGAAAACGGTGTCTAAAAAGTTCAGAAGTTACTTCTGTTCTGCAAGTGAATGTATGAAGCATTGCTGCAGTGAAATAGTGTTTCACTAGTGTTTCTGCACAATCTTGGTTAGTGATGAGACTGTGACGTAGTGGTGATGTTTTTGAAAAGTCAGGTTTATGACTCAAAGGTGAAGTGTTTAAAAAAATTTTAGCTCACATAGTAGTTGGTTCCATTACTTACTTAGACCTGCTGTTACATTTTTACTGCATTCATAGCTTTTATTAACAGGTGTGATAAAACCTTATTTTCAGGTATTATAACTTCATATGGTACCTCAGGAGTAATCTAGAATCAGATATGTTAAGCAAAGATGTTGATGAACATAGTCAAACATATCTTGAGGTATTTGAAAGATACACAAGTATTTTTAGGTTGAGTGGTAATTGCTGGAGTTGAATTACAGGTTTTTTGATTTCTAATTTATGAGTTATAAAAATTGCCTTTGTGCTGTTCATATGAAAAGTTCTAACATGCTTTATGTTGCTTCCAGGTTTACACCAGATTTCACTGCTTCCAGAGTTATACGTGAATTAAAATTCATCACTGCAGGAGGCTCTGAATTTGTATTTATCTTGAATGCATCGCTTCCATATCACATGTTGGCAACGTGTGCAGAAGCACTGCCCAGGCCCAACTGGGAATTGGCACTGTACATAATCATCTCAGGAATAATGAGGTTGTGTGTGTGTTTCTTCTTACTGCTGTATGGGCATGAATTGCCACTGCTCGAATATGGATTACAGAGAAACACATGGGTATTCAGCACATGCTCTAATTGTTGTAAAATAAAATAGACTAAAAGGAGATCAAACAGATCAGCACTCCTATAGATTGAGTGTGTACTGTTTAAGGCAAAGGAGTACTGACTTTCTGCTCAAACCAAGAACAAAATAATACACTTCTTGCTTGAACTTATTTCCTTAAGTGAGATACATACTTCTGTTAGCCCTGATAATCTGTAGGGGTTTTGATAAATAAGCCAAACAAAACACAGTAGGTATTAAAGCACTGATGGCAGTGAATTCCTGTAGAAATGTAAGCATCTTTCTGGAGTACTGTGCTTTAGAGAGATATGAGGCAGTTCCTGTAATGAGCTTAGCAGATGCCTTGGATGAATTTAACTTTGCTGCCACTTGTTATGTGACAGACAACTGGTGATACTAATAATGGGATTTCTGAGAACCTGAAGGACATTGTTTGCAGCACTGCACACTCACAGGATACGTAGTAGGATATTAATGCACGTTTTTCCTCAGCAAACAGACATGTTAATTATACCTTGTTGAATTATGAGTTGAAAATGTCACCATTTTCATAGTTTAACCTCCATCTAACTTTATTTGAAATCAAGAGTTATGAACTCTGTCACTGTTCACCTGTTAGATGTGAGACACTTTACCCCACTGCTTTTGTGCAGAGAAAACCCTAGCATGGAAACTTATCAGTATGAGTTTTTACTTATCAGTAGCAACACATGCTGCTTTTCTTTTCATTAGTGTGAAATGTATTGGCACTGTGGATGCCTCTGAAGAAAAAGTGGTCTTTCTGTGTGCTGCAAATCCAAAACATTGTTACATGCATATCATATGCCTTTTTTCCCCCCCCCACAGTAAGTTACTGGCTCTTCCATTTTGCAAATGTTCACTTAGACTGTGTTTCCTTGTAGGGATTAACTAAAGAAATAGAGAAGATAAAGTTACAGCCCACTTCATTTTCTTTTCTGACTCTTCAGCACTTTCCTAACTAATGCAGTGTTTAGTGAGGAAACTGCATTTTCCAAAGTAAGAGGAAAATTTCTGTTACTTAGGAAATTTTGTGTCATCACTAACACTGCATTACTTAAAGTGCTGAGTGAGTACTTATGTGGTTTTCTTCTGTATACGTGCTAGAAATGTATAGGCTGAGTTTGGTTTTAATTCTTTGACAGAGTAAGTAATGTTTGTCAGCTCATAAGTGTAATTTGTTAATTAGACTTTACAAACAGTAGAGAATACTAATCCCTTCCCTTACTGTGTCTTTTTCCTAAAAATACAAAAATCTTTCTTAGCAGCAAACTAGAGAAGAGTCCTAATATATTTTATAATATTCCAAGGTTCCTGTGCATAAAATGCCTCTCACTTTTAGGATGCCTTCATGCATGTGTTTGCTAGTTGCCACTAAAATAACTCTTCCAAATCACTGCAAAGCTCTCCTTAATTTCTAGGAATGGGCACTAGAAGTTTGTATAGTCCATGTTTTTTAATTTGATAAGGTGGTGTTTATTTTTGCCTTCCCTAAATCACTGTTGCTTTGAATAGTTACATGCTTGCGGCTCCAGGTTTTGAAGTCCACCTTTTTTTCTTTTGGATTAATATACTTGGCAACTGCATGTCAGGCTTGCATCTAGCTCCCATTCTCAGTGCTGGTGATTTGCATATCATGCCCATCTTGTGTATGTTATGTTTCTATCAGACAAAATTGTGGTTTAGATGCAATTTTTAGTATTTTCAGTACAGGACACAAACTTTTTGTCCTATGTGATTAGAGTCATTAGTTTTTTAATACTCAAAACTAAGAAATAAATCCTTAGATGACTACCTTTCTTCTCTGCAGTGTACTCTTTCTCTTGGTAATTGGAACAGCCTATCTAGAAGCTCAAGGAATTTGGGAGCCATTTAGAAGACGCTTGTCCTTTGAGGCCTCAAACCCTCCCTTTGATATGGGAAGGCCACTTGATCTCAGGAGAATAGTTGGAATTTCATCTGATGGAAAGTAAGTAAACGTTTGGACTTCTTGTGGTACTTTTGCCATTTATTTGTTCTTTAGTTATTAGGCCAGTAAGAAATTAATACTGCTGTGTAGAACAGGTGAATGAATGAAGATATCCCCACAGTTGCTTGCAAAAAGATGGCTTGGATGAAAAGATGCATTTTGCGATTGTGAGGAATATTCTTCTTTTGGGGGGAAAAAAAGGAAGAAAAAAAAGAATTCCATCAAAAACCAAACCCTGCCAAGTTTCCTGTTAATAGTCTTAAAAATGAAATGTATAGACTGCAAAAAAAAAAAAAGGCATACCAGAAGTTCCTACCTTAGGTGTCTTAAGTTAAGTAAGGATCGTCTTTCAGTGTTCCCTCCATCATATATATCAACAGTCATTTTACTGTGTTTTTGTTCCTATGTACAGCAGGCGAGTGAACAGGAAATGGTAAAGGCTGCTGACTTGCCAAACCAGTTTTAGGCATTTTTGCTGGTTGTATGCCAAGAATAGTATAGTTCAAGGCTTCTTTTGGATATAGTGATTCTCTTTTCATGGTGAAGAATGGGAACATTGTAGAGTATGTTTAAACATGTGTTACTCTTCCAGCTTGAATACACTTGGATCGGATTCTAATCACAGTTCGTCCAGAGGAATTTATGGAGCAGGCAGTTCGTCTTCACGATCCGGTGCAGGGAATCATAAGCAATGCAATGCAACAGCACACCTTCACAGCAATAGAAATGCACCTGATGTTGAAAACATCAAATCCAAAACCAATTCAAGTATACCTAACAGGACTTCAGCACAAGCAGCTTCCATGCAGTCAGTAAACAGAACGGGCCCCTTTACCTTGGATTCAGGTGCCACAGCTCAGACTCATGCCGCAGGCAAAAGAGCCAAGGGGACGAGGCAGAACCAGCAGCTGATGCAGCAGCAGGCACCAGCTTTGGCAGAGCAGCCCCTCCAGCAATCCCCAGCATCTGGGCCCCAGCAGCAAGAGCAACAGACTGAAAGTGCTTTGCCTCAGCTCCCGCTTCTCAGCCCACCTCACGGCGAATGTGCCGGCAGCAGAAGGCACAGCTCGGAGGATTCAGATCTCACTGGGCTCATAGAAACTATGGAAAAAGACTTTGACCACCCAGAATCCCCTTCCCCTGATGTGTTTACAGAACAGCCCCCATCTCCACTAGCAAAAAACAAAGGTAATACAATTCTGTTTTTATGGGATGATTCCCTGTGTAAACCACAGGATAAGATTTAATCAACTGTAAAGGTCGTGTTTTCATAGTATGGAAAGGGAGTGCTTCTCTGTGGTTCTCTTCCTGTGCTGTGTGCCTGTGTCTTGAACACATGTGTTACCTTGTGGCAAGTGAAGTTCGCTGTGCAGTGCTAGCTTGTCATTCTTCTTGCAAAAACAATGGCATGTTTTGATGAAAGCAGGTGTGAATATATAGACCCCTGGTTCTCTGAAAAAGAAAAATGCTTTTTGTTGCTACCCCTTTGCCTTTGGGTTGGCATCTGTCCCTCCCACCTCCGTCATTTGAGCTTGGGGCTCAGGGTTGAGAAAGGGAAAAGGAAATTGTCCTAATGTGTTGTGAAAAGTGAGGCAGGGAGAAAGGGAGTAGGGGACGAGAGAGTGATGGGTAAATAGCCCCTGTGGTATTGTTTGGGAATGGAATTTTTCATGCCCAGACTTGCAGTTGTAGAAAATCCTTAATGTCAGGTTGTTAGCAAATTAATATAAGGCACCTGTGTCTATACATTACATTCATTTTTGGATGAGGCTAGAGTTGGACTTGTTTATCCACTTTTCCAGTTGTGTAGTGCTTAGAATAATGAATTGAATTTCATACATTAGATATGTTTAGACTTTTGAAATTATGTCAGTTACTGCCTTTTTATGAACAGTTCTTGAAGTAGGATTTCTAATTATGATTTTTGTATTAGCAATTTCAATTGCACCCCAAAGTTATATGATGATTTAGTGTTAATATGTTTATTTCTAAACAGTTTTTCGCTTTTTGCTACCAACACTTATACAGAAATGGCACTGATACTATGTTGCTTATTAGACATAAAGTTAAGAAAATGAGTCATGGGAAGATGTATAAACACTGCACCATCTGTAAGATTGTGCTTCACCAAAGACAAAGGCTCCACTCTGTCAGGTGATAATGAGTAGAAAGCTTTTAATTAGTTCAAAGTGTATGTTAGGATGCATTTGTCTTTCAAAGTGGAGACTCTGAAGTGATGGGGTTTTGGTGTCTTGCTGAAATATATTACTCTGTTTCTGGGCTGTTTTGTTTTTTGTTTTCACAGTGGGAGGTGGTGGGGAGAATTAAGAAAACTGCCATCAATTTGTCAGGTATTCATTCCATAAAGGCTAAATAGGACTCCAGAAGCTGATGTGATGGTAGGGAGGTTTCATGGATGGTGTCCATAAAGGCAAACAGTGTAGTGTTGGAGCTCTGGAAAGAACAGTGCTTGGTAGTGAGGATGCAACATTCTCATGGATTACATATGAGCATGCATGGGTGTGCAGTGGACTGATCCAGTCCGTGTACTGAATGTCTGAAAGCACTTTGGAGCACGTCTTCCATTTCTAGCTCCCCCTAAGAAGAAAGCAGCCCTTGCACTTGGGAGCTTTTTGTGATGCAGCTGCACACAGTATGTGGAGACCACCAAGTTTAATTTCAAAAGCGTATTCCCACTCCAGATAATGTAGTGTGCCCATTTCCATTTGTCCTCTTTAAAATGTAAAAACATAAAACCGTAGGGGAAGTTCCATAATTTGTCTGCACCTACATATACACTTGGGTATTTGTCTTTAAATGAGTATTTAGAGCAAATCACAAACTTTTGCAGAAGCAGCAGCTTTTGGACTAAAACTGTCTGTCATAAGACCCTGTGCAGAATTGCTGTCTTACATAGTCTTCTGTTTCACCTTACTAATACTTGAGTCCTAGTAGACTGCAGCGGAGGCTGCATTAGATTGCTGTTAAACAGCTGCTTTATGTTACATTTTAATGTCATGATAACATTTTACATGGATTTTCTAATTACGAACATTAAACTGTTTAGCAGTCGTGAATGTAGACTACATTTCAAGCAAATTTTGGAATGAGGCCTTCTGAGGCCCAGCCAAAATGCCTCCAATATGCCGGAAGCCAACCTTGAAAAAAATGTTCATAGGAAGATCTACTTGTATTTACTTTTCTATTTGCATTCATGCTAAAAAGAATATCTTTATCTCCAATATTTTTGTTGTCCTAGATACTGAAAACACTGATATTTATGTCTTAAAAAACAAAGCTTGAAGGCACTATTAGGCATTTGGTATTTGCCAAAATACTGAAGGCAAATTTCTGGTTTGGTATAAACTTTACTATTTTGCCAGATGAAATATGACAGCTATCATGGTGCTTCCAGTCTCAATTTCAGCTGAAGCTAGTACAAATTCCAGAAGAGGCAGAATCCAGTTATTCAACACAGGTTACTTGAATCTTTATCTGAGTGAACAATTAAATCCATCCAGGAGGTTGTATGCAGGCAGGCACTGTGTGGCTTATAAATGAGAGCGCTTATTTTGAAGAGCAGTATCTTAAGAAGGATCCTATGAGTAAAGGCACATACTAAAGCTAGTAAGACGTAAGACTGTTGTGAAAGCTCAAATCCTGTGAGGGCACAGCCGCAGGCGATGGTAAGCGAAGACTCCACACACACACGTGCACAGTTTCTTTGTATTGAGAATATTCTGAAGGAATAAAATATGTCAGGAGGAGAAAGTATACTTGAATATGAGATTTTCAGGTTTTGGTCATTTGGGTTTTGTACCTTTTTGCTAGACAAATACTGTTAGTGATTTTTCTCATCCACACTAGTCTTATTTCAAGTTGTTTTGTGTTTTCTTGGGTTTTTTTTCAACTGACAAGCATGCTGATCATTTCTGTTCTTCATTTTTTTGGATGATAGAGCTTTTACCATCCTCAGAAATTTATGTTTAAATCTAATATTATGTGATTAAACTGTCAAATTGGATTCTATGGTGTTGAAAAGAAATGCCAAGAACAGAGCAGAGAGGAATCATAGGCAATCGAGTGCCTACATCCACAGAGAGGCAATGGGGACGCAGCTCAGGGGCATAAATGAGTGATCAGGGTTCTTCTTTTGCTCACATTTGGTGCAAAGGGGTTGCTGTGTCACAACAGGCAACAAGCTTCAGAGGCTTAATCACATGGGGTAGCCTCCGAAATGAAGGGAACTAGCTTGTCTCTGAGCACTGCAGCTGAGAATCTGAAGCATCCTGATCTTTCTAGGAAAAGGGAAAACAATTCAGCGCAAGGCTAAGCCACAGAAGAAGCGGGAAGAAAAGGACAGAAGAGGGAAAGGAAAGCA
>VYZR01106135.1:8511-21214 GCA_013400675.1 Oxylabes madagascariensis
CCGCCGCCCCCGAGCCGCCGCCGCCGCTGCCCCTCTTCGCCCAGCCGCCCTGCTCCGCCTGCCCCCTCGGCTTCAGGGTGGACCCCTTCACCGACTACGGCTCGTCGCTCACCGTCTCCCTGCCCGCCGCCCTCCAGCCGCACCAGCCCTTCCAGATCATCGTCCGCTACACCACGGCCGACGGCCCCGCCGTGAGTACCGGGCGCGGGGTGGTAACGCTGGAGCCCGGGTCCCGGGGCGGCTGGCAGAGCCCTCCCGTGCCGGTCGCGCATCTTTGCTCCTGTTCTGAGTGGCCGTCGGGGAAGCGCCCCGGCTCCGCAGCGAGGGCGGCGGGGGTGTCTCACTGCCGGCCCCTCCGCTCCTGCCCCTGGCCCCATCCCCGCTGGGCAGCAGCGTCTGTCCCCTGCCCGCAGGGGCTCTCGGCTCTGCCAGCCCCGCTGTCCCCTGCACTCGGCAGCGGTGCTCGTACCCACCCAGCCGCTCTCCCTCCTGTCTTCCCCCATCGTGTGCACCCCAAGGCTACTCATCTCCCCATAGAATGTCCCGTTCTTTAAGGACATTGCACTTGTTGGCGAGGAAAATGAAAATTTGCGAACTCTTGCCTCGATTCAGTCCTTCCGGATAAATTATGTCATCCACGATACAGGAGTTTCCCGGTGGGTTTTGCCAACTGCTGACAAAATCAGGCCTTACACGCCTAGGCTGGTGTTCCAATGAGCCATGGTCAGGAGCTTTTAGAACAGGGGTGATTCCACTTCTTCCTACAGATTATCTGCTGAAAACAGGGATGAGAAATGGCCTAAACCCCTCCTTTGGATGTAGCTATGGGGATGCTTCCATGTCTGTGGATTAGCTTTCTTCAGCAGTGAAATGCTTTGTAAATTCTGTCATTTCTTTTAAACCCTCGGTATTTAGGAGTGCTTTATTCCCAGCCTTTTAGGTGCTGCTTGTCAGATCTGGTGTTTTTAAGAAGTTATGACAATGAAAATAGGAAGTTCCCACATCAGTTCTTTTTATTACTGTACAGTCTGTTCAGGCTGGAAATTAAACGGAGGCAATTTTCATCATGTGGCTCATGAATCTATTTACAAAAGAAATGGTTTTTTATAAGAGTCTTGCAACTTTGTTGCATCTATCTTGCCTGGAGGAATTGTCTCTCAGCCCTCTGATTTGGTGTTGCTGTTGTGCTGGTCTAAACCAGTAAATGTGTGGATCAATTTGACTTTTACAACGTATTTAACAAGAGCAGGAACTGAACATAAAAGCTTCTTGCAAAACAACCCACAGGAAGTAAATAGTAGGCCTTTCCTCTTGATAGGAAAGTCTTGCTGATTAGAATGTGTTTACTGGATGTTTCTCTGTCTAATTTTAATACTACATGGAAGATCACAAAAGTAATTTCATTCTTGGAATGATCTGGGTAGTCTTAATACATTGGCTCACTTGGAGTAGGGAGTTCCACATGAAGATTTTTATTAACAGAAGTGTCCTGCGGTCATATGGTGACTTTTAAATGTTCTAATCCTTCCCTAAGAGTGCAAAAATGAAGTAAGATTCTGGCACTTTTAAAGTTCAGATCCACTTGGATATTGTTCTTTTTCACTTCTGGAATTCCTGGATTTACTATTTCCTTGTACAATACTCTGCCTTGTAGCTCACAGTGTGTTCAGAAGATTCTGTTCATTATTTTTTTCCCAGGTTTATGAAGAAACCTATTTCTTTTGTCCACTCTCTGCCTTGTTTATGGTGAGAAGGCCTTAAAGCTAATTTGGCATTGCTGTGTGCTCTGTAATCGTTCTCAGTCTGGCTGAGCCACACCTCCCAAAGTACACGATAATGTGCTTTCCTCCTCTTGAACAAATTGTTTTATTTTAGGCCGGCCTGTGCTTTCCCCTGCGTTTTGCCAGCCCTGTTGCCAAAGGGGCAGTCTGTCCTGCTGAGTTTACAGAGAAATTATCTCAGTATGATTGGAATACTGATCTGGCTTTGGGAACGTGAAAACCGCTGGAAGGTTCAGGGCACTGAATTGATGTGATGTTCATTTAATCCCGCCTTGTATTAGTATGTTGTCTCCTTGGCCCCACACGCAGTCCTGTGTGGATGCTGTCGGAGGACATTTCTTCCATTCCCACTGTTGTTGTCTTGCTCCCCATGGATCAGAGGTGAACTACCTATTCTTTATACTGTTTTTTGAAGTCTCTATTGTACCTTTAACAGCATGTCCTGCTTCAGCTGAAATGAAGCTGCAAGGGCTCATGTCAAGATTATTGATAGTCACATCATTGGGGACACGCACAGCCCTTCCCAAGTGATACTGGAAAGCAGAAGCAGGCATGCTCACTGACATAAATCCTACCATGTTTGCTCACTCTCTATTGTAGGTTTTGGCTGGCAAAATATTTGTCCTCGAGTAGCACCTGTTGTAGCCCTTCATGTTCAGCATGCTGAACTATTTTGTTTGGATCCAAAGCGCTTTGGTGCTATTGTAGTGCTCTCTGTCATTGCTGGTTTTTGGCCCAGCACTGCACTTTAACAGGGATGAGTAACCCATATGCGTATAAGGGTCAACTGGTTTATGCTCGTGTCTTGTAAATATTCTGGCAGTCCCATTTCTCTGTCAGTGAGGCACAGATTTACAGTGTCAGACCTCTCTCTTCTAAAAGTTCTATTTTCTTTGGCTATTCTAGGAATTTATTCTCCTTAGGTCAGGGTTTATTTTCTCTGGGACCTTTAGCATACTTGTGGGACCTATAAAACAATAAATGCATGTTGCAGTGCAGTGTGAATGTGTTGGCAGTAAGATCAGCAGCAGAGATAGTAGTGTTTAAAATTGGAAACCTGTTGTCTTGATATACTTGCTTTGAGCCATCTGGATATGTTATTTGACTGTCCCATTATTTCTCGTGTGGAGGAAGAAGCCAAGATCTTTGGTTGTTTGATGGACATTGAGAGACAGCTGAGAGATTAAATCTGCCTTTCACAGAGCATTCCAGCTCCCTGTGCTGTTAGGAAACCATATGCTCAGTACATCACCAGTTTCCATCAGAGGCAAGACTGTCACAATCATTGTGTATCTCTCCTGGTGTGGGCTGAAGGCACACAGTAATCAGGTGTGTCAGGGACAATAGTCCTATTCTTCCTCTCTTTCTTCTCCCTCATCCCTTATTTCTTGGTAATACTCTTTTGTAATATTTTCTTTTTTCCTTCCCTAGAGAGAAGAATCTACACCTATCTCTTGCCCACTGATTCTTGTCATTCCTCTGATTTGGCAGTGCACTTCTTAACACCAGTGCTATTTTCTTTCCTTAAATGCAAATCCTCCTCTGGGTTCTGGTACAAAAAATTAAAACATTTCCTCGTCTTCAGGATTTAGCAGAAAGGACAGCCCACTTTGCAGTGCTAGAAACTTCCCTGTAATTCCTAAGGTTTTTCTTGATTCCCCAGTCCCTACAGAAAGATTTGCTGCCCAGGTGTGCCTTGCTCCTGTCACGTGCTCTGCATCTCAGGTGTTTTGTTTACTTTGTCATCAGATAGGGCAGCTTGTTTGCCTAGAACAGAAGCTGTGGCTTTGCAGCTCTTCCTGTGACCTTCATCAATAATGCATGTAGAAACATGGAGAGGCTTAAAATTAAAAGAGGCTTAGCTAATTGCCTTTGTCATTTGCCAGATTTGGGCAAAAGATTATGATCTAAGTCAATAAAAATTATACTCTTGGCAGGTGTCTTATAAAGTGTGAGCTTCTTTGTAGTATGTGGGCAGGGGAAAGTCTGGGCTGCCCAAAGCCTTTGTTCAGCAGAGGAATCAGGCAGCAGGTCTTTTTAATTGAAATGCACCACAGAACAGCTTTAATGTGTGAAACAGCTCTCCTGTATACATGAAAAGCTAGATAAAAATGAGGAGCATGATGATGATGTCATGTGTATTTCCCAAGGGGAAGTGCAGGAGGGATTTGGATGTGGAGCAGATGATCCAGCCCCAAATACTGCTCTGTCCCTGTGCTCCACCACCCGCCCCAGCAGTGCCTTGCGCTCCTTTCTGGGATGCTGCTTATACTCATTTTCCCCAGCCCATAGCCCTGCCTCTGTCCAGCAGCATAGCCTGGTCTATTTATATTACAGATCTATTTATATTGTTTCAGGATAACTTTCATCATTGTTCCAAGTGCGTCTGGAAAGAGAGACAGAGGCTTGCCATGTAGCTGCAGACATTAGAAAACAGGGGAAAAAAGTACTTCATCCTCTGCAAATGTTTTCCCTCTTGGCTTGTGGGGCTGGTGCTTCACTTAACTTCAACCAAATGTCAAATGAAGCAGGACTGGTTGAAAAGAAGTTGTCCTTAATTTATGGAGTTTCTTGTAAACAAGAATCAACTCTTGGTTCCCCTTCCCTTCCTGCTTATGTTTTCTTCCTGCACTGCTCAGGGAGAACTTCCCCTTATCTCTCCACTGTAAGGACATCTTTCCTTCCTACTCAAGTGTTGCAACTTAGGTGTGGTGGTGCCTTATCTCTATGTTTTCTTTGTTAGCCTCTTCTGTCTCTCAAAAAGCAAAGGAAACAATGTTTTGAAGATGAATCTCTTCAGCAGGGCCAGTGATACAAATTGAAGTCAGACTTTGTGATACAAGCACAGAGGTCAGAGGAGTGTTTTTAAAAGGCATTGGGGCAGATCTTTGAAATTTAATTTCTGAGCCTCTTCCCTGGATCATTAGAAAACTACTACCCTATATTAAAATACAGCACCTTCATTTTTTTGTAAATGTGTGTTCTGGGTGCAAGTTACTAGTTATTGGTGTGTAATGAGACATATATAAGTCCCCAAATGCCTTCTGGAGCAGCTGTCTCCAGTTCCATAACGTGGCATTGCAGAAATGATATTCCTTGCTGTGAAAAGCAAGTATCCATGAGAAATGTAGTGGGAATCTGTAGCTATGCAGGTGCCCCTGGGCTGTGACCCAGGGCTGTGGGCAGTGCTACCCTGAAATGCAGCACATAGATGTGAACAGACAGGGCTCCTCAGAAGTCCTGCTTTAAGTTTGTTTCTGTCCCTACAGGCTTGAAATAGGAGAGGATAATCTTAAAACAAATTTCAAGAGATTATTTTACTTCTAGATAAAGGTGTTTAATTTTGTAATGCCTCCTACCTAAAAACCCCCAAACATTTGCCAGCGGAAGTGTAAGACTCCATAGGAATAACTGAAAGCTGCTGACTGTGTTTCCTGCCCTCACCTTTCACTAATCCCTGGGGGTGCAGCTGCAGTGGATGATTTGGGAGAAGAGCACACTGGCATCTGAGGAAAAAGGTCTACAGGCAAGGAAAGAACACATCAAAAAGTAACCTTACAGGACAGACGGAGAGAGAGAAAACTTTAACTTCCAAAAGTTAACTCAAGAGACAGGGTTGTAATATATTGTTGAAACGTCAGCAGACTTAGTACCCAGGCTTCTCTTCTGTGTTTCATTGCTTTTCCTTGAAGACCAGAACTGAACTAGTATTTGCACTAACTGCTGTTCCCTGATCTCAGATTTATTGGTTGCTTTGATCTAAGAATTCAGCAGACTCAGAAGTTTTATTCCTTATGCTTGACTGTTTCCAAGACTTCCAGTGGTTCCAATTTTATTGCAAATTTCACAATATTTGATATTTTCCATTAAAGTTCAGCTCCAGAGTTCTAGGATTACAAGGAAATCCTTATTTAAAATTGCTCCTACACTTCAAAGTTGGAGGCAGGGAGCATGTGAAAGCACAAACTTTTGAAACAGAAAGACCAAAAGGCAAATAATTGGACTTTTTCTTATTATTCTTAATCTGTTCTAATTATTTGCTGAGGGTCTGACTTGTGATTTATTTGCTGTTTGGTACTGAAAATTGACGTGCTCAGTGGTGTGTTTTGTTGGCTTTTCTTTTGTGACCACCCAGAATCTCCTTATCCATTCTGTAAAATGGGGCCTCCAGTGTCCTTGACCAGATGTTTCTTACATATACTGACTTTTTTGCATAGTGTCAAAATGTTTGATGCTTCAGCCAGGAGGGCAGTGTCAGGGTCACAGATAATGTTGTGTACACTGTTTAGCTTCAGGGATTTTTGGTTTGTGGATTTGGGTTTCGTTTGGGTTGGTTTTTTTTTCTTTTCAGCTTATGCTACCTGACCCCTTCTATTCCTGTTCATATTGAGTTAGAAACATGGAGATATCCCGAGTACTCCCTTTGAGAAGAAGGTTGTGTGGGTGTTTGTTAGGGACTTGTTATTAACCAAGCAAATTGATACAACAGAAATAGTGAGTGCCTGGAAGTCACTATGTTATATGTCACCACTCAGTGTTCAGACAGTAAGAAATTTTTCTGAGCATTCCCAGCAAATAAACTGAATAGAAAGATGTATTGTTAGAGATGGAAATGTGCCCTGTGCCAGGTGTTCATCTGGGGAGCTAAACAGCTGAGGTGGTGCTTCTCCCCCACAGTCCTCTTGATTTCATGTTTTGTTTTTGGCAGTTCATCCTTGTCATGCTGTCTGTTTCCCTCACCTCTTCTTTCCGTCATGTCTCAACAGATCTGGTGGCTGGATCCAGAGCTGACATATGGCAATGCCAAGCCCTTTGTCTTCACACAGGGACACTCAGTGTGTAACCGCTCCTTCTTCCCCTGCTTTGACACCCCTGCAGTGAAATGCACCTACTCAGCTACTGTCAAGGTAAGGGATGGCTGTGAATGGTTCATGGAGCTCTTAGTTGCTGTTAACCTGTGAAAGGATAGTTACAGCATGTATTTTTAGCACTTTATGTCTGCAAAAAATACTGCGATTCAGTGTTATAAAGAATACTGATTTTTTTAGATCCACTTCTGGTTCTTGGGCCAGAATCAGGGTAGTGCCACAAAGGTAACTCTGTTGCCTACCACACTTGGGTCTTGCCTTCCTTGAACTCAATGCTGAAAGAGTAATTGTGAAATGAAAATATGAGAGAGAATTTGGCAGGTCCCTTCCAATAGTCATTATTGATGATAGTACTCAACTGTATTTTACCAATTTTTGAAAGAAAAAGCCCGGAGTCTTTTGAAATCAGCATCAAATAGTGTTACATTTTGTAGAGATGAAATAATTTAATATGTGGGTGCTTTTGGGGCAGCTGGCATATAGGAGGAGTAATATCTTTGCTTGGTATATTTTTATGGATTGGACAGATTGTGGTATAAAAACCTCACAGAAATCCTACATTTTGTGTTATGTAAATGATTGTTTTCAATGTACATCATCAGGCATAGGTGAAAATGAACCAGAGATCTGTGGTTCAGTCATTCAGCTGTGATTATCTGGTGAGTTGATGTGTATGATGTTGGTCTTCCAGGCTCCAGCAGGCATACAGGTGTTGATGAGTGCCACCCAAAGCTCCTACCTAGAAGAGGAAGGTGTATATCAATTTTACATGGAATATCCAGTTCCTGCCTACCTAGTGGCCCTGGTGGCTGGAGACCTCATACATGCAGACATAGGTCCAAGGTAAAATTTGCAGTGAGTTCATTCTGCATTTTATGTCTCTGTACAGTGCTTCATACTGTAAAGTAGCAAATATAGTGAGTCATTGACAAGGGAACAGTTGAGTTCATGAGCTGTGAGCATGGAGAGAGTTTGAAGTGTAGTTGGGTATAAAGAAATTCATGGCACTGCACTGGCAAAGATACTTTGCTCTTTCATAAATGTTGCCTACTGTCCCCTGAAGTCATCACAGCTGCTTTCTTGTTGCCTTGTTGAAGGGATTTTTGGTTGCCTCTTGCCATATTCCATGGAACATTAGTCTAGGAGGGCCTGGGTCTGATGGGAGGTCTCCTTGCTCTTGTTACCATACATGGAAGTTTGGTAAGCAGTCAGGCTATTTTTTTTTCTAAGAGATAATTCAGTTTACTGAAGTATCACCTGATGTTTTCTGCTTTCTGACAGGAGCAGAGTGTGGGCAGAGCCTTGCCTGCTGCCAACAGCCATCAGCAAGCTTTCTGGCATTGTTGAACGCTGGTTGACTGCTGCAGAGAGTCTGTATGGCCCCTATATATGGGGAAGGTGAGTTTAATCAGTGTCCTGGGAATGTGCAATGGGAACAAAATAAAACAGTACTGAGAAATGATCATGCTTTCTCCCTATAGCAGGGCAAACTAGCATTTCAACTGACAGTATTGTAGTAGCTGAAAACAGACTCTGGAGTTTTGTCTCCACAAGTGGCGAGGAGGACCATGGAGGTGTTTTAGCTAGTTTGCAGGACAGAATTGTTTCTAAACAGTGGATTTTTCCTGAGGAAACAAGGTTTTTCATACTACAGTATTTTGTGATACAAGTCCAGCACTGGGCCAGACACCATTTAAAAATGTATGGTTGTTTTATTTATCTCATATATTTCTGCATTTATTGTGGCATACCTGAGAATACTGAAAATCTCGGTACAGACTCATTGAGAGTCCAAGTCCCCCAAACCAATGTTAAATTAAAGTTCTTGAATAACTTGACTATGTATTTAAAAAGAGTGGTTTTGAGAAAATACTTTCACTCTTTGGATGGGAGAAAATGTTTACAAAGGTTTCCTGTATTTCTTTGCTAAAGTTAAGCAGGAAGATTACCTTGTTGACTTATAAAATATTGCTTGAAATAATCTGAGAACATGGCACGGTGTGCCAGTGCTGATCACTGGTAAAGAAATTTAGAAAACAAAACAAATATTACTGTTGTGTTCTGAAGCAGACAGATTGAAGTTATTTTGCTGACACTGCATGTATGGTAGATCAATTCATTCATTACAGCTTTCTAGTCTCTCTTTTTCCTGGGAGCCTCTGGGGACTCAACACCGTGTTACACTACTGTTTGTAGTGTAAACAGTTTTTGTGGCTCCCAGATACACAACTTGTGATGAGTTTGTGTGTGTGAAAGGAGCACAATGCTTCTGGGATGTGCTGCATCCGCTGCACATCAAAAGACTGTCAAGTCTTTACATTCAAACATAAGCAGGTCCTTGGCCAACAAAATAAATTGTGATCCTCTGATCAGAAGAATTAGGCACCACTGGTCTAGAAAGTTTCTTCCTGAAGTCACAAGAAGGTCTCCGAAGAGCCTTCCCTAAAGGAAGAAAAATGTTATTGTGTCTTCTGAAAGAAGAAAATGTTACTGTGTGTCTTCTAGCTGCAATTTACTCATCTCCTTCTTTCCTCTCTCCCTAATTTTAGATATGACATTGTTTTTCTTCCTCCATCCTTCCCTATTGTTGCCATGGAAAACCCATGCCTGACCTTCATCATCTCCTCCATTCTGGAGAGCGATGAGTTTTTGATCATTGACGTCATTCATGAAGTTGCCCACAGCTGGTTTGGGAATGCCGTCACCAACGCCACGTGGGAGGAGATGTGGCTGAGCGAGGGCCTGGCCACCTACGCGCAGCGCCGGATCACCACCGAGACCTACGGTACAGCTGCAGAAACTTCTTGTCCTCCTTCCTACCAGAACTCAGAGCTGCTTGCTTAGAGTATTTGCCTTGGAAGCTCAGAAGTCTGTAGGGAGCTGGTTTTCAGTTAGGTTTTGTTTTATTTCTGGAACGCACACCCACATACAGCCCCAAACTTTGTGTTGAACATCTTGCGTACTTAGAGTTTGATGTTGTCTTGACTTTAGTGGGCTCAATACCTGATATGGTACCAGGGGCTTTGAGTGAGGTGTGTTAGCACAATGCTGTGGGGGCTTGGAACTACTGTTGGGTGCCAGGCAGGTACTGATATGTCAGAGCAAGGTGAGCAGAGAATGCTTCAGAGAAAGATGTAAGAAATCTTACCACAATTACATTATAAAATAACTGTCCTCTGAACAAGTGTCCTTTTAATTCTGATCAGTTAGTAGCTACCTACTGTTAAAATGGCAGTAGCACTAAAAAAATGTACAGATTTATGTAGCTGTTTATATGCTGGAAGCTTTCTGCAGGATTGTAAGCCCTGCCTTTGCTTGTGTCAGTGAATTTCACAGGTCAGTTTTATAGTGCTATATAAGTAGTAAATTATTCCTCTTGCTTTTAAGTTTAATTGGCTTGTTATTGAAGTGAATAATGGGAACATATGTTTTCTAGTTTGTCTTGTTATGTTCTTAAAAGCCAATTCCATGTGTTTTCTCAAGCATCCATTGTAAGGAGTCTTAGAAAAGTTCCTAGAAATCTTGACAGCAAAAATGTTTAGAAGAAAGCATTTGTTTTTATTAATATATATTGTTTTTGGACATGAACTGATGACAGTTCGTGTCCAAAAACATGACAAGTTTAGGCAAAGAAGTGCTCTGAGCATCTATGGAGATGTTACAATGCATATTATGTATGTATCTTTGAAAGCTGTTTTATGTTGAGTAATTCTCAGTGGGTAGTACTGTCCTAAGTCACATTATACATGGCAGTAATGTGAGTAGGTCAGCAGATCTCAAGCTGTTCATCATCTTGGTCTGTTCCATCCAACACAGAACAAAATCCTTGCTGATTTTGGTCTGGTCTCTAGGACTGGTTGTTTCAAGAAGCATTTGCTGGGAAACTAAAAATGTCTTTCCCTGTGCAATTCTTTAGTAAGCACTTTCTCCGTTCTATTTTGTTTCCAAGACAAACCTCTGATCTAAATCTTACCATTTCTGACATAATTTCTGGAGTATCTTCTGTTGGTAGTAAACAGACATCTTTGCAGTGATACTGTTTAGAGAAATTTGAGTCCGCTGACTACATCTCCTCTTGGATCTTGCTTAATTCTCCTCTCTATAGCTTGAAGTAATTGCCCTTAACACTAGTTATCCTTGTTCTTGCTTTCCTCTGGGAAGCATGTCCACTTCTTTCTCTGCTTATACAGGTTCTCCTGTTTTCCAGATATATCCTGGTTCTTAATTCACATTTGGCTATATAGGATTCAGATGTTCATCAAGACTCTGAGGTACCTTTGTAACAAACCCTATCTTCAGATGAAAAACTTAGCAAAGAAGGCTAAAATGTTAATCATTATGGATGTTAGCTATCGTCTGAATCTGAAAATCCATTTTCTGCAGCTTCCAATGTCTGCAAGGGCATAGGAAAGATCTGTTGACTTAGCAGTGTAATACAGGTAGTTTGGTTTAAAGCATGGAATGCTCTACGTTGCAGTTAGGGAGGAGTAGCTTACCCAGTCACAACTGTAAAAAGTCCTAAGGAGAGGAAGGTGAAATACTTAAGGCAAAAAACAGGTTGGATGATAGATAAAGCTTGAAAAATATACACAGGATCTATAATACAATAACCAAATCCAATTCTTTTCTCTTTCCACTCGAGGTAACATTTGCTTAGTAATATGCATGGCACTGAGTATGGAATTTTGTCTACAATACCAGTGACAGTATGTTTTTGTAGCACTTGATTGCTCCCTGAAAGTTACCTTACAATACTTTTTTCAGTGCTGCTCTCCTTACCTTGCAAGAACTGATGAGATGGTGTCAAGGATGTAAACTTTAGCACAGTTTTCATGCTGTTTTGTTTTTCAGTGCAGCCTGATGCATGATCAGAGTGAGGAAATACAGTGGATTAGGCTCTGACTTCCATTACTTGAGGCATTCAAGTTTCTCTGCCATTACATTACTGTGATTCTGTCTCACTGTTCTGTCTTTTTCACCTCCAGCAGCTTTTACTCTGTCCCTGTGCCAGTCCTGCACAGATCAGGTTTAGCTGATCATTTTCCCACAACTAACAAGTTACTTTCTGGGGTAGGAGCTGCCTTCACGTGTTTGGAGACTGCATTCCGCCTCGATGCTCTCCACAGACAGATGAAGCTCCTAGGAGAAGATAACCCGGTCAGCAAGCTTCAGGTTAAACTGGAGCCAGGTATTGCTTTTGGCTGAGGCTGCTCTACACAAAATTATACACCTCTGAATATCCATGATGGAATATTGACAAAAACTGACTAATATTTATGTATCCTTTATGGAAAAAAAAAAAAAAAAAGAAATAAATACTGGTTTGTAAACCAGTCTAAAAATAAGTAAGGAAATGTTTGCTTTCAAGCTTTTTTCAAGGTTGGATAACTCAGCTTTATAGATATTGTTCTGTCTAAGAACAGACTTACTGAGTAGAAAGAATGTGAAAAACTGCCTTGATAGCTATGTGGTTTTGAAATTCTGGATATGTAAAATAAAGTATTTTAAAATGGAAATATTTGGAAACATAATATAAAATCCTCTGCTATTCAATGTTCCTCTCTTTATGTGTTCATATAAGAACTATGTATGTATGTATTTAGCATGCAGATAAACAGGTACTTGCTCTAAGTTGAGCTGTGCAGAGGCTGTTTGGTTATTCCCTGAGCCAGATGCATGACTGCACTCCAGATTCACGTATCTCCTTCATTGATAGGTCTCTAGTTCTGTGGTCACAGTTGGGTGGGTGAAGCAGCCTTCTATCTAGATGATATTTAAAACAACTTAAAATGCAAGTGGAGATGATATTGGAGTCAAATGGAATGGAAAAGCATGTGTTGGAAGCCTCAAAAAAGGAGCAAGTGGTGAATACCTTATATTGATATCTTTGAAACCTGGCACCGAAAAAAAAAAAAAAAANCCCCCAGATTCTTTGACTGTGGCTAATTGTTAAGGGTGAAGCTGAATACAAGTGTGTCAGAGATGGAGGAATGTTGTGGGCATGTCTGTCAATCTACATGAATCTTTCTACAAGATTTCTGAGATTCTGAGCTT
>VYZR01106137.1:26317-44589 GCA_013400675.1 Oxylabes madagascariensis
AAAAAAAAAAAAAAAAAAAGCAGCATTAATTCCTGATTTCTAATGTTTGCCATGAAAGAGGCAATAGCAAACAAACAAAAAAACCCCCAAACCAGACCAATCAAACAAAAAAACCCCACCCCCACACAAAACACATACACACAAAAAACCCCCTCACAAACAACAACAAAAAGGAAGCAATAAACATTTCAGTTCCATGGGGCTGTTTTGGAGGTGTCCTGGGGGCAAGCTTGGGTTTACCTGATGATGTTTGCAAGCTGGGCATACAACATCATTTGGCCTCCTCTTTCTCTGTGTTGTCATCTCCTCTTTGCCTCTGTTGGAGCTGTGCTTCTGCAGGTGCTTTGATAGGCAGAAAGCTCACTCAGAGTCCTGCCTGCAGGATGGGGACAGGCATCTGTGCCCATCTGCATCACACTTACTGACATCCACCTCCCACATACGGGTATGACCATGCTACAACAAAGTAGGAACATCCTCTGCCTCCAGGAGCTGTACCAGCACTGTGGAGTACATCTCAACATAATAGCCCCTCAGCAGACACCACTTTTCAGCCTCCACTGACATTTTCAGCTTCTAGATGGGTGTGAGTTAGGATTTAATTCCACCCAACACCTCATGATAAGAAAAGGATTAAAACTTGGAGGAGCACAGTAATTTAAAAGTCATAACACAGAAACTGTGGATAATGCACCAGCTGCATGGAGTAACATGGAGCCCAAAACAACACTGCCAGGGCCAAATACCACCATGTGATTTTCCTTGCACGTCTTTTGTCGCCTTCTGCAGCATTTTGCACACCTCAGACTGGTCCCCCTTTTTCACAAGACACCCATCTCCCTGGCTTGTGCCTGTATCCCCAATCTCCTTTCTAATGCCAGAGCATTTCTACCTTCCCAGTCTCTCTTCCCTGAGACTGGGAAGGAAAAAGACCTATGGTCCCTCATCTCTTCCCATGCTTAGATATGCAGTTCCCTCTTCTTACTTTAGTTCCTTGAGACAGCAGAGCAGCCATGAACAAGGGGTCAGGGAGTCACAAGAGACAGGGGAAGGAGAGGAGGAAGGTGCTGCACAGCAGCAGATGGGCACTCGTAGCTTCCAAGGAGACCAACATAGGAGGAAGCAGCAGCACAGACAAAGTTCAGTGTGATGAACTAACCACAGACCCACTTCTCCATTCTCCTGTGCCTCTTGGGGAAAGAGGGAGATAAATCATGAGTGAAGCCCAGGAAGAAGGGAGGGATGGGAGGAAAGGGTTCTAAGACTTGGATTTTATTTCTCTTTACTCTACTCTGACTTCATTGGCAATATATGAATTTCCTGGAATCAAGTCTATTTTGTCTGTGATAGTAGTTGGTGCGTGATCTCTCTGTCCTTATTTTGACCCTTGAGTTTTCTGTGCATTTTGTTAAATTTTACCTCCCCTATCCAGTTGAGGAGGGGGCTGTTAGAACATCTTTGATGAGCATATGGCATCCAGCCAGGGTCAACACACCACAGCCTCTGACTATGCGTGCCGTAAGAAAAGGAACAAGGATCTCTCTAGCCTCCACTTAACATTCAGTCTGCTCCCTCGGCAGATAAATACTTCTGGAGCAGGGATTTCTAAAATATGTGCCAGGGAGACGGACAGTGAATCACACAGGTCAAAGTAAGCGGTCAATACGGTGACCCAAATGCAAAATGGTCTGGCACGATCTGTTCCACACCAGTGCACTGAGCATCCATGCATGCTGCAGGGACAGTCTTCCTCACTCAGAGACAGACCCTGACAAACCTCCCCTTTCACCTGGGTTGAAATTTTAAGAATGGAAGGCAGCTTCAAGGTTTGGTCCATATGTTTAAAGGCGGCAGTAGGAAGAGCAGCTCCACTAAACCACTCCTGTGACTTGAAGAAAGAGTCTAGAAAAAGAACACAGGTGAAGTGTAGCAAGCTGTTCTTCCTGTAGCACAGCATCCCAGCTTCCTGAAGTTGAGATTTCTTGTACTAGAAGTTATTCATTGGACCATCATCTGACTATGCAGCTTGCTGTCACCCTCCATGGAGGAGGGAGGCTTGTTCCTATGTGAAATAAGCAGACATATCAGTGGAAGTGAACAAAATGTCTCCAAGGGACTCTGCCATCTCATATGCCCCAACATCAAGGTTCATCAGCATCCTGCCATCCTGCCAAATGCTTGTGCAGCTTGGAGAGAGCTAAAGCTGTGAGTCAAGAGCAGGATCCCTGTGCTGCCCACTAAAGGAAATATTTCCATATTTTCCTTTCAGATTGTGTTGAGATTGCCTCTGTGCTGTGGGCCTGATTCGGTAATGCTTGCTCACAGCAGAAAAAATCCAAGTGTCAGGTGATGTCCCTCTTAGGTCTTGCTTTGGGTCCCTCAAGCAGAGAGGACGAGTTGCAGCCCAGCAACAACTTGAAGCCAAGGAGAGGGAGCAGGCCAGCCAGCAGAAGCTGACTACTGTGACTAGTCACACTGTCACAGTGACTAGTGACCCACCTGGAGGTCCCAGGAGGATCTCAGGAGGTGCAATGTTCAGTCATAGAGAGGTACTTTTCTCCCTGACAACCGTAGTGCCAGCTTGGGGCACTGCTGCTTTCCACCAGCTGAGCTAAAAAGCTATCTTAAAAGTATAGACTGTTTCCTTGAAAAATCCTCAGGGAAAGCAATCTCCTGCCATTATGCTGAGGAGGAGGAGGATGCAGTCCCCAGAGAAGCCCTGCTGGCAGCTGAAATCTGTTCACCAAACTACCAGCTGGATGGGACAGGCAGGGGAGGAAGAGGGTTTCCTACAGCCCTTCGTCTCCTCGTTTTGGCACGTGCATGGCTCCAGACACAGGCTTGGATCTGTGAAGGCTAAAATTTGGTTTTAATCATGTCTCTAAGAGGATATAACAAAAAGCTGTTGGAATATTTGTTTGCGGTACGAATAACTAATGGAGTAAATACCAACCAAAACTGAAACTGTGGTCATTAACCACTGTGTAACAGGGATTTTGGTTCACCATCACAGTACTTTTACATTAGGGGGTTGTCTACACTTGTCTGCACATAAATTTTAAGTATTATTTAGAAAGGGAGTCATCTTAAAACAACTTGATTTGCTCTAGGAACACATTCTGGAAGTCAAATTTCTATTTATTTACAGACAACCAAAATGAAAATATTATGTCTATTTTCATGTGGCAGGCTTAGAAAACAAAAACAGTCACAGGAAAAGCATTTGTGATGGAAAGTTACCACCCTCTCACTGGTACTGCTCAGACTGTGAGAAGAGAAGAAAAGAGGAGGGAAGGAATACATATATGTGTGTGTGTATATATAGATGTATATGTTTACCAATATATATTTAGCGCATGTTTATTTATATATATTTATGTAGGGAAGTAAGAATCACAATCTTAGGAGAAACCAATGTATTTTTAGTTAACATGAGAATAAATAATACCATTTCTTGGGCTGGAAGGGAGCAATTGTGCACACAAATGCAGGCATCCCTGGTGGGAACTGGAGGCCTGAACTGTGGTAGCTTTGATGATGGCACAAATGGAAGACAGGCTCCAGTTGCCACCATAGCTCATGTCCTGAAGACAAGGAGGGTGGCTGGGTATGGAGAAGCATGAGAGGGGGCCGCAGTTCTTCCCCAAGTTTCCCATGAGAAGCCTTCAGGGGAGATCCGTGTTCTATAAGTGATCTTATACACTGCACTCTGTGAATGTGGAAAGTGACTATAAGGACAATTATTATACTTGTCTTCTTTCCCTGTAATAAGGAGCACCTCTAAGAGAGAGACAGAAAGAGAGGGGGAGAGAGAGAGAGAGAGCAAGCAGGTATCTCACTCAAACTCTTTTGTTCTGCTGCACCCTGTATTTCCCCAGCTTTGGTTAAGCCAGTCCAAACCAACAGCAGCCCTGACCTCGCTTCTCTCTCCATCTGCCCCAGGGGCTCAGCCCCATCTGTGAGAAAAGACAGAGAAAGAGACAGGCTGTGGCCCAAAAAATCAACATATCAAAACATCGGCCGATGCTTTTATAAACAAAAAGAAAAAGCCCTCAGAGGCCAGGGTGATGCTTGGAGCCCACGGGTGTGCATGGACATGGTGCCACCTGCCCGGGTGGGTGTGCAACAGGCAGTGAGGCAAACCTCACGTGCAGCGATGTTGCCTGCCTTGTGGAGAACAAAACCCTTCACCAACTCCACCAGAAAAGAAAACAAAAGCCTTGAACAAGCCATTCCCGAGCCATTTCAGCCAGCAACAAAGCTAACAAGCAAATCAAACAGAGAAATATCCCAGCAGACCTCAACTGGCTGAACAAACAAATGGAGAAACTCAGGTTCCAAAGAGCAGGGGAGCTGGGTTATGAAACAAGATTTTTGATATAAAAGGAAGCTTACAGCTATCACTGGTGATTAGACACGGAAGAGAAAGGTCACTCTGGGTGTTAGACCACACTTCACACACACGCACAGAGGTTATTCAATCAATATTTGTCCTGGAATCACATGCAGCAGAAAAAATTTCAAGTGAATGGTCAGCAGAATTTAATGCTTGCATTCATTCATGTTGTGCTCTTGGATGAACATGTGTTTTTATATCTAACACAATCTAAGCTTTAGAATCCAGGAGGTTTTTAATCAAAATACAGGAAAATCTTGGAATTACACACTCCATTTGTATATGCCTTTCAATTACATTTTCAGCAAGACAGGAACACCTCACTTACGATTTTAGAAAGGGATCCATGATAGGAGGGAGATTATTTGAATTTCCAAGTTCTGGAACTAACGGGAAAAATAATTCAGTTAAGGCTCCAGAAAGACAACACTGTCCACAGAAACCTCCCCAGAGCAGAAGGGAGGGACTTATTCCTGCCATCACTGTGTTCTCCAGCCATGCTGCTGCGCTGGCATTAGAGGTTTTATTTAGGGTCACAGCAGTAACAGCGGGAAGATATAATCCTCTGATGAACAAGCAGCTGTTACCCCCTGCCTTTGTGAAAATGATGATCTCAGGTTGAGAATATTGTTGCCTTGAATCATGATATTTTTTATCCCCTGTGAGTTTATCACAACAGATTGTTTGCTTATATTCAGATCATAAGGCCATGGCTCAATTTTCTCCCTTCAGCAAGAGCTAAAGGAAATTTGACCGCAGGTGCCCCATGGACTTTAGAATTTGGGTACAAATAATGATGTTTAAAACACAAGCAAAGCAAAACAAAGACAAAACCCAATCCTCTTGCCTAGTGACTTAATTACAAAATATTTGTGAGGCACAGCAGAACATCCAGTTCAGGTTATGATATTCCTGATGGGTGGCATTCAGAAGATTGTCACAGAGGCAGGATGCCTCTAAGTCCTTCAAATAGTGTCATAGTGTGACTGAAGTGAGATATTAGTGCTCTCTAAGATTGCCCAGGGGTTAATTTCAGCTGCACAGGGAATAGCCTTGGAGAGGAGGGCCCCAGTGAACATCATAGAGAGTTATAGAACAAAGGCAAAAACAGGATGGCTGCTTAAGGCAGAAGCTTTCGGGGAGAAGTTTATTTTAATATCCTAGCTGGAAATTCACTGGAAAAACAGCTCCATCGGCCCTGGTCAGGAAGAATGACAGGACAGAGATTATGCTCCTCTGGCAGTCAGTCCTGATGAAGCTCCCGTGCTCCAGCACAGGACAAAGCGTTGCCACATCCTGCATCCGACAGCTGTTCCGTCTTCCTCATGCAGCTAACACAGAAGAAAAAAAGCTGTAAGTTGGTCACACTGTGTTAAGGATCACTTTGGTGGACTTCAAACCGCCTGCTGAAATGCTATGCTGTGCACGCAGTGCCACTCTGCTGCCGCAGGAGATGCTGCAGGGGGGCAGGAGCAATACCCACGTCAGGGACCGCGTCTCGTTTCTCTTGCAAACCATCTTTCTTCACCTGCGCACCTCCTCCCCTCTAAAAACACCCTCAGGGAAATGCTGATGACCCACGCTGGTGTTGTCTGCGGAGAGGAAACTCCCTATTCAAAGCGGGACACCCTGGCACAAAGCCTTTGCTTTATCCTGCAAATGGGCTGGCAGGTTTCACACGGGGATTTGTTCTTTCTAGGTTTCACCCACACGAGGCTATTGATTTTATATTTTGTAACACTTGTAAGGCAATATTCAAAGCGGAGAGGGAAAGACCGTCCGTGAATGTGATTTGTTGCTCTCAGAGCTTTGGCTCTCACTCTGTTTGGCACTGAGCACTACAGTGCCCTGCCTCACTGGTTCTCTGCCTCCACATTGGGGCAAAACTGCACAGATTCAGGCACAATTAAAATGATGTTTCATGGGAGTCATTCAATGCTCTGTAATGTACTTCTTTAAATAGCTACAGATTTGGCCTAAAATTACTTGGCTTAATGCCCTTTAGAAATGTCCACTTCAGAAACAATTGCAAGCTGAATTTGAGCATTTGAAGTTCTGGGACCAATTACCCCACATGCATTTGTCTTCCTCTTACCTTTATGGGCCATCATCCTCTGCAATCCAGGTATGCTTTGTACAGAGCAATAAAAACAACATATTCCTCACCTATCTTGTTCTATTGGCAAGCAAATACTAAAGGCTCAAGACCAGCAGATGGCTGTTCAAACAAATTCAGGTCTTATCAAGCCTAGAAAGGGTTGGCACACCCATGTTTTCACTGTGTGGCTCTCCTGTGAGCTGTAAGGGTTGTTCTGAAGACAGAAACTACAAATTGTTTTTTCCAAGGGCAGAGTATGCTTCATGATATAGCATCAAATACTGCATTCGGTCCTCTGAAATGCTGATTTGGTGTCAGACAGTTTAAAATTCCTATGCCTTCTTAAGAACAAAAATAGGGAGAGGTGACAACATGTCATTACTGTTTAGAGCAGCATGAAATTTAAACCAGGAAATTTCTTGATGTTAGAAAGAGGAATTTCAACACTAATTGAAGTTCTGCCATTTTTAAACATTTCTCTATAGCCTGTTCCTCTTCACTTTTTTCCTCACAAACGTGTTTACACCTCCCAAAATACACAATCACTCAGGTGAAACTGTACAGGAAGGTGGTGCCTCAAGGCCCCTTGTCAGCTGTCGAGGTGGCTGAAAACACCAATACCACATAAATCAGTGAAGACAGATCCTGAAATGTGCTTCAAGTTTCTCAACACCAAGTGTCAATCCTACCACATCATGACCAGAAACCTCCTTGAATGTTTTTACTGGTGCCTTAAACCAGTAAAGGTTTCTTTAGGGTTTTCTTTAGGGTCACCTTTAGGGTTTTCTTCTTAGGGCCTCCTCACCACGCTCTTCCCTAAGGGTGACAAGGAAAATGGCACTCACAAAAGGTCCCCACACCTGTAGCATGTTAATGTCTCACCCTGGACCCTCAGAACCTCAAGTCGGATGTAAGAGAAGCTGTATTAATGCAAGAGCAGCAGTGAGGCAAACCAGGGCTATGTCAGCAGAGGTGATAGAGATGATCCAGGACTAAGAACAGAGCTAGAGAAGACATTTTAGCAGTGGTTAAGAGGGGTCTTATCTTGGAGTGATAAGACCCTGACTGGAAGACACAGCTCTGACATCCTTGTTTCATTTCTTTCCATTAGAAAACTGGTATTTCTTCACTCCTAGTACCAGATGGAACTTAATGAGACCACACCTGGGGTTTCATTTACGGATCTACTCTTGATGTACAAGACTTCTCTCACCATTTAACTGTGTATTTCCCCCAACTTACAATCTTGCCTTGAAATCTGAATTCCAGTCTCCCTCTAACTTCCAGTCTGTTCATTCATTACCTGCTGGCAAAGAATTGCAGGTGAAGTTCTGTTTCCCTCATATCACTTACAAACATAAAAACTACTTTGCTGGCAATTGTAGAAGCTTGGAGTTAAAAGTGAAGCACAGATACCTTTGATCAGCTTCAGATCAGGGAATGAACACTCAGAATATAGATTCCAGTAAGTATTCAGCTAGCTGCAGCAATCACTCTGGTCTCTGGTCAACTGGTCAGATGAATGCTTTTCTTCCTCAGAATCTCTTCTTTTCAAGAATTGCAGAATATCCCAAGTTGGAAGGGACCCACAAGGACCACTGAAGTACAACTCCTGGCCCTGCACAGGACACACCAAGAATCATTCCATGTGCCTGAGAGCATTGTCCAAATGTTTCCTCAGCTCTGTCAGGTTGGGTACTGTGAGCACTTCCCTGGGAAGCCTGTTCCAACCTCTAGGTGAAGAACTTTTTTCTAATATCTAACCTAAACCTCCCTAACAAAGCTTCATGGGACTCCCTTGGGTCCTGGTCACCAGAGACAAGAGATCAGTACCTGCCCCTCCATTTTCCCTTGTGAGGAAGCTGTATACTGCTATGAGGTCTCCCCTCAGCCTCCTCTTCTCCAGGCTGAACAAGCCAAGTGACCTCAGCCACTCCTCGTAGGGCTTCCCCTCTAGGTCCTTCCCCTCGGAGCCTCCTTCGGATGCTCTCTAATAGCTTTGTAACTTCCATACATTGTGGTGCCCACACAGGGCTCAAGGTGAGGCTGTCCCAGTGCAGAGCAGAGCACAGCAGGACAATCCTCGCCCAACTGACGATGCTGTGCCTGATGCACCCCAGGACACAGCTGGCCCTCCCGGCTGCCTCATAGCCAGCTTGCCATCAACAAGGCCTTCATGACCCTTTTCTGCAGTGCCACTCTGCAGAGTTTCATTCCTGTCTGTGCACAAACCCAGGTTGCCCTGTTCCAGGTGCAAAATCCTTTACTTGCTCTTGTTAAACTCCATACACTTGGTGATTGCCCAGTCTGATGTCACCCCATTCACAGTAACCCTTTGCACCTGACCCATGAGCAGCTGCTCACCCATCTCACGACGTGTTTATAATCGCCAAGAGAGCTTTGAAGTTCCAGGCTTTTCTTCTATAAGCATTGTTCCCGCTATAAGTCAACATTAAGACAATATAAAACACTTAAAATACACAACACAAGACCTTGTTTTTCAGAAGAGATCTGCATTTAAGGCCAACATCATAAAGCCAGACTCCAATGTGCTCCCTCCCACGGAACAGTACTTAAATGAAGCAGTAGTTCCATTAAAGCAAATAGGATTCCTCCTGCAGTAAGATGCATTCCAGAAGGAATAGCATCACTAGGCTGCAGCTTTGAGAATTAACACTGTGGTTGAATGGAGGGTGCGAACAAGCTTTTACTACCTTGGATGTCCTAATTAGTCCTAACGACGGTTTGAATGTGACTGATTGCATCTTGCCTCGTTGGCAGAGTAGAAAAGAACTATTTCAATTAGTTTTGAAAATGAGTGAATTTTATTAGAATATTGCAGAATGCCTCATAATTACAGAATATTTGATTTTGTGCTAAACGCCAAGTTTTTAGCCAGGATTTATGTATTCTTGCTATAGAAGCCTCTTGCTTTGAAGGAGTTTGTTCCCATAGGAACACAGTCACACTGGCCACATGGAGACAGCTCAAACATTTCCAATAACAGCCAGCAGAATAATTCTGCTATGTATTCCTTCTACTGCTCTGGTTTGAGTGTATGTATTATGTCCTATTATATCTAGTTGGAATTACATGCCCACAGAGCAAACTGAAACATATATTTATATATACGCACAAACACACACACACACACACACAGAGAATCAAAATCTTGTTAATTTTTTTTGTTGTATAGCTGAACTATTTCCTTTTTCTTTCTTTTTCCTGAAGGACTGGCCCAAAAAACAGCCATCTCCAAAGACATTGCAGTAAATTAGAACTAAATTATCCCGTTTTAGTTAGGAAGAAGGAATTACCAGTGTGTCAAACATCCCAACAGAGATGCCCGCAGATGCACCAAGTATGTACCAAATGCCATGCCAGGAGAGCTGTACTCCCCTGCTACATTGCCATTCTTTCAGTTTCCTTTCTGTCCCCTAAGTTTTATTTTGTCATAAGTTTTAGGACAGATCAGACAGGTTCTTTCCAGGTCTTACTCTTTCCAGGTCCTATTTCTTCACAACTTAATGGATTTATCCTTTCCTTGGGGCTCAAGGAAACTTGAATTTTAATCTTTCAAGTTAAATGCCATCTCTCTCTTCCCTTACTTTCTTCTACACTTGAATGCTTCATTTATTGAACAGCCTCATTGATCTCAACATGAAAATTATTACACGGAGCTGCTATTCAATTTGAGCAGAGAAAGCAGAAGACTTTGGATCCGTCTTGCCAGGGGATTGCCTTTCCATTTATGTAGTTTCCATTTGTTGCTAACAAAACTTTCCTGCCAAAACATTCAGAGCACAAATGTATCCTTTTTAGACTAATTTTTAGCAGTTTTAATTGCTATCAGACTATGTAAAACATGTATGTGGCAAGCTGTGGTTATTGGGGGTAGGATTGAGCTGATGTTTTCCCTTGCAATGGCAGCAAGACATCCCCACCCCACAGGCAGCCCTCCGGTCCTGGCAGACCCCACTGTGCAGCTGGGGCACCCATGGCCATTCCTCTGGAGGTAAATTTGCTGCTCCTCCAGCGGGTGGCTGGACTTCCTCCTCTTGCAACATGAAAGCAAGCGGGAGGATTTGGAAGTGGAGGCAGCAGCCCCACAGCTGCGGCCCAGGGCTGCAGGGAGCAGTGAAAGACCTCTGGAGGGCTGTGATGGCAAGCCTGTGACTTGACCTGGTTGTGATGAGAACTGCAGCCAGGCACATGCCAGATCAGAGGTGTTCAGCCTTTGGCAACTCACAGGTTTGGGAAGAGAGAAGCTGCTAATCATCCTCCTCCCACCCAGCTTGCAGCTGAGGCTGGACCCATACTCCCCTGCCACCAAAGTCACTGTCATTTCACCTTCTTTCTCAGGAGCCCAGTCACTTGTGCCAGCTTTTCTGACCACCCTGGAACACAGGCAGAGCTGACCTGGCTGGGTTTTATCATGTTGGAAATTTGCCAGTGGCAAATATTTAGCTGGGAATATTGCTCAGGGGATCCAGGCAGGACCTGTGCCCTATCCTGGGGTAAGGTAAAGTGGCACATGGACTCCCATGCAGGTGGCCCAAGGTGACAGAACACAAGGAGGTAGGCACAGGTTTTATTTCTCCCCTCTGACTGCAAGCTTTCCACACCAACCTGCAATGAGCACTACCCACTGAGGATCTTCCAAAGCTACAATGGCTCTGAAACCTTCCCTGAAATTTTGAAATGAACCAAGTGTGGTGCTCATGGGATATTGTGTTGCCTGCAGACCAGAAAACACCACAAAGCTGAATGCAAAAACCCAGCTTCTGCCAGCAGAAGTTTTCCATTTCCTTCCTTCATTCCCCTTGGAGTCACACTCCTTGAATATTTTCAAGAGGAGAAAAAAAATTCCTTTGAACATTTTTTTTTCTTTTCTTGGATATTAAATATTTCCAGTCAAGCTGAACGTGTTGGAGAGTCTCTGAAACACTCTACCAGCATGTCCCCCTGGGAACTTTAGATTCTATTTACTTAGTGTTTTTATTCACTGAAGACCGTGTCTGAGAAGGTGTCAACAGCATTTTCCTCCTCATCCTGTTCCTTGGTCTGACTGTCCTGCAAACTGGAGGGTTTCCTTACCCTCAGCAACCAGCAAACTGAAAAGACTTGCCAACATGAATGTTTCAGAAACCTGCAGCCTGTTTTAAAATTATCCCGAGGCAATTAAAAATTAACAGACACTGTGACAAAGATGGATGTTCTTCCAGGCTTCCCTCTGAAATCTTAATGTCCAGTGACTCTGTACTTGATTCCAAATTGCCTCAGAATGGTAAAGGACAGGATAAATCATTGCTGTCACTTAATGAAAACCTTAAAACAGCTCTTCTTAGCAACGAGTCATTCTGTTCTACTGCAGTTAGAAGTTGATTTTTATTTACACCACTGCCTAAGGTGATTTCCAAGCAAACAGGACATTTGCCTCTTCCTTGTTTCAATAAAGATGACTCCATTTTGAACATCACGCCTATGTTAGCTTATTATGACACTGAAAAAACCCTAAAACCCAAACTCTGATTCCAAAGAAGAAAACTGCAGGAAGACAAGGACAAACAGAAACAGGGGTTGTTTTCTGTACAAGTGCCCACAGCTTTTGTTTTTCAAGGGAGGGAGGAGCTATGTGGCCCTGTTCCTATTTAATCACTCCAGTAGGAGCCAGTAGGAGCCAGCAACAGCCACATTCCAGTTGCAGTTCCTACATGGCCACCTTCCTTGTTTTGTCTAGTTATCCTGCAAGCTCACTGAGACATGGGAGAGTATTTTAGCAGCACCAAGTAAAATGGAGCTTCCAGTTTAGTGTGAGTCTTTAAGGGAACCAATAGTATATAAAGTGAAAAAACAACAGCAGCAACAACAAAAAACCTCAAAGCCAGCTTAAGTTGAATGAGGAACTTTAAGAATTCAAGGATGCAAGAAAGAAGTAAGGAGGAATTCACGCCAGATATGCAAGCCCTCAGCCCCCTCGCTATGTGCATGCATCCCACCCAAGGATAGTGTTTTTTGCTCCTGCAGCTCCTTCCCTCTCCACATATGAACAGGTTGATCCTTCCTCCACTCTATTTATCCACTCTGCACCCGTGGTCCAGCAGCCACCTCCAGCACACCCCAGAGCAGCTGGGAACATCCCTCCCGCTGATCCTGTAGTTCTGGGGACTGCATGTGCTCAGCCCCTTCAGCAAAGGTGGAAGCCTGAAGTTCACTCCATGAAGATATATCCTCACAGGCACTGGCAGTTTTAGCTGCCAGGCAGCAATAAGTCCCCAGCAAGCATATGCGAGCTATGATTCAAAAGGCTTAAAACTGGACAAAGGTGGGTGGATTTTGACAGGAAGAGCACCCTCTCTTCATTCCCCAGCCCCTCCTCAGAAACAGAAGCCCACCTCCTGAATTCTTATTTCACTGTGGGAATGCTCAGGTTCTTCAAAGGAGAGGTCATAAGAATTTCTAATGTGGGCGAAGTGATGTTTTTCATGGTCCTGCCCTTGGAGCTCACATAACCATTTTGACCAGTTTTCCAAGAAATGCTTGGCCTGAATTGGATCTAGCATGGATCTGGCAATGAAAAATTAAGTGTCCTTAGTGAAGGTGCAATAAGTTGGAGTAAGGATACAGAGACCAGTTTTGACTTAAGTAGACTGCCCTAAATTCTTTAAGAGACAAACAAGTATCAAATTGGCTTTACCACTCGTGTGTGCACTACCAGCTTACTGATGATCTCAGGAACTCTTCAAAACAAACACAAACACAAACACCATGTATGCCGCACCTCTGATATCCAAAATAATTGGCAGGTTGGGTGCCTGACCATCCACACCTCAGGTGATCTGAGGAGACACTGTTTCATCTTTGCTGAGGGCACGTGTTTCTGTGTGTGGGTCCTGCCCCACAGTCACACACACCCCTCCAACCGTGATGTTCAGCGCTCGCAGATTTCTCTCACTTTCCCATGACTGTATTTGAATTTGGTTTCATGTCAACTTGGCAGTGTTGGCACCTACCCTGGAATGATGCAAGCAAAATTAGGTTCTGCACATAGAGGCAAGCGTGAACCAATCCTATCCAAGAAGGTGGCACTCTTCTTAGTGTCAAAATTCTACATTTCAATTAGCAAAAGTGACCCTTAACAAGCAAAACATTCAGGCTCCTGAAAAATCACCAGTGAAAAGCACAAGCACTTAGCATTTCTGAGAATCAGGCTAAATTTACAACAGACTGAAGGTTTGGGCCTGGCACTAAAACAGGTCTTGCTATCCAGATGCAGTATTAGTCTTTTGTAAAGAATTTGTACTGTCTTTATCCAATTTTCATTCTTAACTATGGCTCTCAGTGAAATTTTTAAAACTCCCCCATTTTTTTTTTGCCAGACGTTCCTTCTAAACAGAAGGATTATTAAATTCACATTCCAAATCTTTCTCCAATGTTACAACTGTTACAACTTTCCCCTTTTGAAGTGCAATTCTCTTCTGCAAAGTAAAGGAAAAAGAAAGTGTTTATAAAGATTGGGTTTGGATTGTCTCTTCAAAGTCTTGCACAGCAAGATTAGAGTATTCACAGTCTATGGGAACCCTGCCTGGCCATGGGGATCTGATAGTGATATCCAAGACCACTGGTAATAATGATCTCTGTTCTCACCCACAGGAGCATTATCACCAGACATCTTTGCTGAACTTTGCATAACAGCATTACCTGACTGAGCCTGACAGTCAGAAAACAAGACTGTCAAAATTGCAAGGAACAATTGCATTTACTCTTTCTTCCCTTCGCTGCTTACGTCCTGCAGCTCTAACAAGTACCAGTGACAATAAGAAACTTGTTTTTGTCCCCAAAGCAGGCAAGCATTGTGCAGAGGCCACTCAAGAACTAGCATGGTGACTCACACTGGTGACTCAGGACTTATTCCCGTGGAGTTAACTCTCAGTATAACACAAATCTTGCCTCTAACTCAAATGCTGGGTGAAGTTTTCAACTCACCTGCAAAGATATTTTTAAGTTTGGCCTGACAAACGACTCAGGACCCAAACTTTAGCTCAAGGTCTGTGGCCTTTTGGGCTGGATTTTCACATCCTGCTGGCCACACACTTGACTTGCAGCAAGACTGCACTCGCACCAGTTAAACTAAAGACAACACGAGGAGTCTACACGTGTTAACTTTCCTCTGAGGGCAGGTATGTAGAGGCACTGTTTCTAATCCCATTCCTCAGAATGGTAAACTGCTGAGCTTTTGTGTTTGTCCAAACACTCTCCAATCTCTATAAAGAAAGCCTCTCCATCACCTGTGTTAACAGCCCCCCCAAATTCCACACTGCCTCTGAATACCCACAACCGATGAGTCTCTCTTGCAGGTCTTGGCGCCCTGGGTGAAAAAGCCATCATGCTCCACCACTCCTATTACCACTTGTCATCTAACTGCTTACATAAGCCTGTGACCTCAGAAATAAAAACATTTACTTGCACTTGGGTAGAGTTGGTTGGTTGGAAGAGAACTTGGAGAAGGAAATGATTGAAAAAACAGTCACAGAAGCAAGCTCCCAGAATGTGCCTTTTTGGTTTTCCTTTCAACTTTGCTATTTCCTCTAGTCAACCACTGCTTCCCCATCAAACAAAAAAGTTTCAACCAGCAAAATCAATTTAACATTTTCACATACCCTCCAGCACACAGGACTTCTATAGTTCATGGGACCACCTAAAGTTTTGCTAAGCACAAATCAAGAGGACATAAGGAACTGGGAAAAAAAATCACATTATGTTGTGCACATAAATTTAAAATTGCTACTAAATGTATAAATAGGTCTAGAGAACCAGTATTTCTAATGTGCCAGTTATCTTTGTACTGTGGTACCCCACTCATCATCAAAAATATCTTCACTTCAGACTGAAAAATAATTTTCTTCTTGCATGTAGCTTTGTCAAATGGGTTTATTTTCACTTGCAGTAGAAGGGATGTTTTAACCAACCCACAGTGTGATTTTTGGAAAAGACAGTACACCCCAGAGGCAGCTTGTGCATATTAGACCATGAGCATCTGTTTGGGTCCATGGGAGCATTAAGGCTGGTGGGCACAGACAAGCACTTTGCAAAGTGACAAAGTGAGCTCAGCTGGATGAGCCAGGGCAGGAAAGACCTACGATCTATCCTGACCACTCTAACTTTGAGGCAAGGAGGTTGATAGGCTCAGCCACTCACATAAGTCTTCCTGATCACAGAGACTGTAAAAAATGGTTTTGTAGAATTCAGGTGCCAAAATCATCGGGATGCACATGTGAACAAGGGAAGGGGTAACATTTCCCTCTGGGTCAGCTGTAGAGGAGCTCTAGAGCAGAGGTTGTGCTTCATTAAAAAATAATGCTTCCAACAGAAAGCAATTTATCCCATCACAAGAGTAATTTTGTGAAAGGAGTGCACACTTCTGCATTCATAAAAAATGTCCCAAGTTAAACCATCCTCTGTAACTCCATCTGGCATTTTGGTGGTGGTTCACTTTCCCAGACCAGTGTACTGTCAGAAGCTGAATTTGGGAAATATACACAAGCACTTGGTTGCCATACAGAGTATTTGAGGTCCAGAGGAAAATACACACTGTTGCTGCTGGCCCTCAGGAATGCAAGAGGAAAAAAAGAATATCCCAGTGTGTATATCTCACTTGGCTCTAAGGTGGGAGGTCTGAGTTTCTATTTACCATTTGGTGGTAGTCCTTGGACCAGGGGTCAGCATTCAGTAACATACCAACTACCAGGCTACAGAGCTGCGACATTTTTCTGTGACCCAAGAGTCCTCCTCCAAAAAGTCCTGAATTCTTTTAAAAGTAGTAGTCTCAAAAGAAGCCTGGAACTCCTCCACAGGAGCCAAGTGCATCAGTGCCTGGACATCTCACTGGTTGCCACTGCAGGGACAATGCCTTTGGTCAGAAAAAGGCATTACCATCCAAGGAAGGTGGCAGGCCTGAAATTCCTCAGCTTTCCTCTCCAAAACAGAAGTTTGAAGGAACCACTTGGCAACCACAGCGGTACAGAGCATCCTTCCAACAGATGGGACATGTCAGTTAGGTTTTTCTCTGGGGAGGAGAGTTTAACACTCTGGCCTACCCACTTTCCATCCAAATGATCCATCCTTGACATGCCACAGGGACAGGCACAGAAGTACCCTCTGATAAGAAAGACAAAATCAGCATAAACCTCAAGAGAGCAGACTGAGACGAGAATGTCCATCTCAAAACAGCACTCACCTATGTCTCTAAGAAGGTGTGATCTGGAAAACATCTCTTTCCTCCATCATTTCCCCTTCCCTTCCTCACTGCTTCCTGCCCAGGATGCTGCCCGTGCAGTGTCCCTACCACAAAAGTAGCACACTACAGAGACTTGGTGTCTAAATTTGGGGGTTGTGGTACTCAGTGTTAGTAGAGGCCAAAAGTTCAGAAATAAATCCAAGCCACAGAGCTCACTTCTAAAATCTTTGAATGTCCAAAATATCACTTTTGAGATACCTGGGTCCATAGCTTCCTCTAACAATGGGATTAGATTCTCCTTTCTGATCAATCTTTTTTTTTTTTTTTTAAATCCTCAAATTAGCAAAATTTTGATAAAATTGTAGGGGACATCACAATATTTTGTGACAGTTTGGGATAGCTTGTGAATCATCCACCAGCTATAACTGGAATGTAATACAAGCCATTGTAATGCTTTACGAAGAAAGCACGTGTTGCTATCCTGCAAGAACCATATGTTCCTCTGTTTGTATGTAGCTGTTATCCAGCCCTTACATAAGCTGTGGATGAAATTATCGTCACAGGACAAGCACACTTGTAGCACGGTTGAGTTGATGACAATAAAGTAATGAAGGAATGAAGGAGTTTTATGCTGAGGTGGGACTGGCCACCCGCCTTCTCGAGCTGCAGTCAGCTGCTCAACAGCCATCGCTTTGGGGACGACACGAATACAGATATTTGGGGCTTGGGGTGTGTGCCCTTTTGGGAAAGGGCAAAGTAAATTTGCTTTCTATAGTGCAGGGGAGAGGGAAGGGCTGGGGAGGGAGTTGAGGAAAGGCTGGGGAGGAGGTTGCTTTTATGGTTTAGGGAGCCCGTGAGATTACTTGTACACACAGAGGCACTCGCACGCCTCAGATCGCAGCAGGGGCAGCAGGGGCCGGGACAGCCCAGGCTTGCCGCATGGCAGAACGCACCGTCGGCATTCAAGCTCATCCCCGGGGGCCGCTCCCCGTCCCCGAGTGTCCCCCCTGCCCACCGGGCACTACCATCGCCCGCCCCGGGCACCAGCTCCCACCCGGGAAAAACAGCGGGCAGCGCCAGGGCCGCTTGGCACGGCACGGCTGCATCCCGGTGTCGCTCCCAGCTCTGCTCCCGGTGCCGCAGACGGGCCGGGCCGGGCCGGGCCGGGCCGGGCCGGGCCGAGCCGCCGCCCCGGGTCCGCGGCGGTCTATGCCGTGCTCCGAGGGCCATGTGTCGAGTACTACGGGCACAGACTCCACCTTCCCCGGCTCCCGCCCGCCCCCACGCATCCAGGAAGGGAAAAAGAGGAGGAGGAGGAGGAGGGAAGGGGGTGAAAGGGAAGAAAAAAAAAGAGAGAGGTTGAAAGGAGGGAGCTCGCCGAGACCCACCCTTCTCCCTCCTCCTCCGGGCTGCTGGCCGGGCTTTTGTTTTCCTCCAGCGCCCCGTTTCCCACACGTGATTGCCGTGTTATTGCACAGGGCGCTCGGCGGTGCGGCTGCTGCACCTATAAATACGGCGCGGGCGGGCGGCGGGGCCCCGGG
>VYZR01106141.1:10034-22129 GCA_013400675.1 Oxylabes madagascariensis
GGAAGGGAAGGGAAGGGAAGGGAAGGGAAGGGAAGGGAAGGGAAGGGACTAATTAATTTGTATAATTCTCTCTCCCTGCACTAAATGAAAAAAAAAAGACTAGGTTAGCATATTCAAAAAGAGTCAAACAAAAAAAATTATAGATTTCTCCACCATTGTATCGGGTAAGAAGGAGAAGGCATGAAAATTTCATCAGATTTTTCTTTTGAAATATTATGGAAACACAGCTGAGCCACATTAGCTACCTGTTAGGATGAATATGAGCCTAACATAAGCTCTCTTCTGTCCTCTGATCCAAAAGACATGTATCAAAAGTGTTTGTAGACAATTAGGTCAGAGATAACTCCTTTGAACCTCCTTTTTCTTAACTTGCTTGCTGAGTTTATTCGAGGTTTTCAAATTCCTGTTGATAAAATTGAAGAGCAAAAGTGCAGCTGGGGTTTGTGCAAGTGGCAATTTTAGGAGTACCTTCATTCTCTAAACAGCTTGACTTTTCTTGTCAGGGAAGCGTATCTGTCAAATCACACGTTCCTCTCCCGAAGATCCAGTAACAGTTGGCTGATATCTGAAAAAGGATGATATTCTTACATTCAGTATTTCACAGTTACATTTACAACAATACAGCATGCAATCACATCCACTTTCTACTCCTCCTGGACAGAAGAAATAAGTAAATCATCCAAACCTGGATAGCGAAGCAGTGCCACAGGCAGGAGTACAGCTGAGCTTTCCCAACTCTCAACCCCACGGTATAACCACAGGGACATATAACTTGCTCTTGTGGTCTCTTAAAAACCCCAAGTCGCTGTAGCACACAATGACATCAAGAATAAATCCAGTTGGCATCAAACACAGCCTCAGCTAGGTACAGGATGAAATTCAACCTGGGAAATACAGAGAATATGGTCCCTATGGCCAGGCTATGCTGCATCATCACACAAACCATCTTCCCTCTTTTTCTGGAATGATGTGTCAGGTTTGGATCACGCCCAGCACAAGGACAGGCAATAGCACAAACACTACCCCAAATGTAATTGCCTGTGCCATAAGCCAGATGCCCCGAGAGAGGCCCAGGCAGCCTCTAAGTAAACCCAAAGGCAAACAGATCTTTCCATCCTCTGCTGTTATCTTCCCTGAAAACATAGGAGGGCTTGTATCTGTAGCTTCAAGAGAGTCTGGGAAAGTAGACCTACCTGATTTTCTGCCCCAGTTTGAGGCTTTGATTTGATAAAGATTCCATTCTTACAGCCTTGAGTAATTTTAGTTACTTTTTCTTGCCTTTCTTTTCCCAAACACTCTAACCTGGAAAGTGGAACTCCAGTACCCCAGGAGGGTATTACTGATGTGATGCAGCCTGACAATATGTAACTCCTGTCTCCATCCTGCATTTCTACTCTCAAGTATTCTATAAAGATTTTTTTTTTCAAAGCTGCATTTGTGCCTCAGACTCAGTTAATCTGATCTTTGCTGTGGCCAATAAGGGCTTTAACTTCTCCCCATAAATGAGCATTATTTTATACCTCTCCTTGCTGTGAATTTCTCCAAAATGTAACCTCTTACACCCCTTTACATCAAACTGCATCTTCTGAATATTGCATACGGATTATGAACTCCTATGATTTTTCTCATTACTTTGGTTCATCCAAATAGTGACCAAAGGGAGGTCCATTAATTAACATATCTGATAACTCAGATCTTGTTTTCTGGCTCATTCTTTTGAGAGGGAGATTTTTTTCTGTTTGATTGATCTTTGTGCTGCGTGTTCATGTCTACCCAGGCTTTTATGTTGTGTCCATCATCGTGAAATATGAGATGGTTGATAATTCTCTTCAAATTCACAGAACAGATACTGTCTCGGCAACAGTGCATTTTGGCCTAAAAAACAGTAATTGAAGCTTGACATGTAATCTATGGATTTGTCCAGTCTAATTACTACCACTTCCATCAGTGTTTTTGTGATATAGACATACATCCACTCAGAAAAATCACTGAAGCTACCGAGGTAGCTGCCAGGCAGTCATTCCATCACTTTTGGCTTGGAAATTATTTGAAAGATGCTATAGAGGTGGAAGGCTCTGATAAGCACCATCAGTCCCTTAAACAATGTGTTTTCCATTATTTCTGCTCACATTCAAGCATTATTTCAGTAGATTAGACTCAATTTTTCACTAATTTAACTGTACTTTCTTGTTATTAGGTAAAATACTGGGGTTTTTTAAGTCAGTGAGTAATAAAATTTCTCCAGCAAAAACTACTGAATATATCCATTTTTAAGATAACAGACTGAGAGTTCGGGTAAACTAATATGCATTGAGCACTGTGCAGCAATCCCAGACAAACTTCTGCACTCAAACTTGTTTGTTCACAATTGCCTTTAGTGTTTCTAACATGTGTGACCCTCTTCAATGCAGACCCATTCCAGGAACAGTTGGCCATGTGCACTCACTGGGCATTTTAGACATGTTTCTGACACTTGTTCTCCAAGGAATTGTTGTGTAAGTCTGAAAATCATTCTAATAAACCAGAAAATGTCTTCTTATATTTTTCTTCGATTAAAATTTCCATTAAACCATTGGAAACTGGGCATGCAATGAGAGATTATATTTAGAAACGATCAGTCTGTGTTTGACTATCTGCACCAGAATTTCCTCCAGCTAACACCAGTGTAAATCACAAGCCTTTCACTGACCCCCCTGAAATGATATGCAAAAGCAAATGCCCTAAAAAAATAAAGGTATTAGGCTGGCTAGATGTTTTCATTGATAAAGGAATTAAAAAATGTGATTTATTTAAACTTCGACTCATCAGTGTTCTGCCCAGTCTGCCCTTGTCCTTACTGAAAGAGGGAAACAAGTTGGTTTTGCACTGCTGCCAATTTTGGGGTTATGGTGAGAGAATATTAACAGTCACAACTTCTCCAAGCAGCAATCTCTGTCTGTACAAGCCTTACCCACCAGCACACGCCACTAGTTGTTTCCTTGTCAAACACTGCAGCCAACTCCCAGGGATCCGATGGCTTCGGATCCCCTCCCAGGCCTGGGACGTACTGTGAGTCCTCAGGATTTGCTCCCATTTGTGGAGTTCTGGGTGACATAGACTGTCCAAGCCTGGGGATATAAAAGTGACCCTGCCTTTCTAATAGATTTTAGCAGGTCTGAATAAACATCCTGGCAGGAGGACTGGAGAGTTGACAGGGAGCAAGGATAACTTCATTTTGGCTAAGATTGCCGGTGAAATTAACGAGAAACAGCCCGGTCTCCTTGCGCCATTTACGTCGCACAAGCATCCTGTACATTAGTGTGGGATTTAATTTGTGCATTTAAAGCTGCCTGCATTACATTGTGACTGTCTTTTTACATTGTGACTGGGTCTTTTTACCCATCTTTTCTGCATGTTCTTCCTTGCAAATGTATATTTGATGCAGCACATTTTCAAAGGGAATTGAGAAAGAGAAAACTCAAAGCTACATGTATTAGTATTCCTGTTTAATTTGATATCAGCTTACTAGGTGGAAATTAAAATGATTTTTCTGTCACTGTTATCTCTCTTCACTTGGCAAAGATTGATTTCCTTCTTCCCTGCTGCTTACTAATAAGACATCTGAAAACAAAGATGGTTTTTATGTTTACTTCTTTGTTTAAATCAGCTTTCTTATCTAAGGACAGCTTTGGCAATATATCTGTTGTTTAACTTGTGATTTCTGTGTTGGCTCAGGCTTCAGCAGTGACAGAATATCAGAGAGACTATATATTTTTAATTACTCAGGGATGCCCTCGTGCATAAGTACATGCAAATTAAACAAACAGATTTCAAAATTGGTTCAGAACAGATTGTGCATTACACAATCAATCACATTTTGGTTTCAGAAATGATGGTGCATTATTTTGCTTCTCCTCCTGACAAGTACAGAGGTTATCAGCCATCCCTTGCCATTGCTACCGCTGTGTCTGGGCACTGCCAGGTTTGGTACCCCTTCATTGAGAGCTGACAAGACAAGGAGGGCTGATGGCAATGCACAAACTCTTGAATGTGAGAATCAGCTGACCAACTACTCTACATGGAATGACACCTTCCTACAAAGGAAATACCAATGTCCAGCAAGTGGGTTAGAAAACATTTGTCTCAAAGAATAGGACATGAGCACCCAGCCATCTGCCTCCAGAATCCAGCATTCCTTTGAATTGGAAACTATAAACTAATGAGCACAGTTGCTGTTTGGAGTCCAAGCTGCGTTGTATGAACTTGGTACTTGCAACCTGGTGGCAAGACAGCTCTAAACAAGATGTAATCATTTCAAAAGACACAAAAGGTTCAGTGAAAATTTTGCAGGGCAAGGTGGTCATACCAAAGGAAAAAGGTGGGAAAAATGGCCATCTGCATACTGCAGATGAGGAATGAAAGCCTTAGAGACAGAGGTGGCATGGTGGGTATCCATAATGAGCTAACCATCCCTTCTGCACAAAAAAGCTGAGCTTTTTTGAAAAGCTGTGTAATGTGTCCTGCAACACATTCTCTTGAGATATTAACTCATACCCTTTAGACATTTTACTGTATTGGAGGCCTCCTTATTTAAGAGCCTAATATTTCTCCTTCCTACTTTCTTTTCACTCCATCTTAAATCCCCATGCTCAGCATTAATAACAGTTTTTCCTCTAGAGTATTTGTGCCTGGAATACCTATATAGCAGTGACTTACCTTTTTCCTCTCAAATTTGATTATCCTTCATTTATCTGCTTTTTATATATTGACGTTTAAGTCTTTCTTTCTCCCTTTTGATAAAGTTGCTCTTGTCCTGCTTGGGGGATGATGTCTCAAAGTTTCTCTCAGCCCTTTCTTACACTGTTCAATGACATTCTTCCGCGTTTTTGTATTTTTGATACAACTGCACTCAGAACTGAAATCCAGCAAGAACCTTCTGTGAAGATGCACCTGGTCTGTCCCCACTAGCAAAGGTGACAACTCCTTGCATTGTACCAGAAGCAGCTCACGCCACATGAGCAGCCTGTGTCCCACCAAGGGTGCCCTGCTGCTCAGGTGACCCGAGGGAAGGGTGCCTGCGTCTCTGGTTGCCTCGCAGCACAGGGCAGGTCCTGGGGCACCTGGCTCCTCTCCTGGAAGGCTGGTCCTGACCAGCTGTGCCGGGCAGGCGGGCAGGCAGGTGTCTGGACACACTTCAGCTGCTCAGTGCCAGGGCTGATGTGCACGTGATGTGCCGCTACGTGGGCACTTCTGCCGCTGCACAACTCGGGGGTGAGTTGAAAGCTAAACCAGACCTGCTGCTGGGGGTGAATATTGCAAGCGATGCTCTTTCATCCAGTTCCATCTTCCTGTCCTATTTTTGTGCTTTCTGTCCTGGTGCACCTTTGGTGCATATGCCAAAGGCCACAGATCCGCTGAGGAAAGCTTGGCAGGCTGTGACCCATGCCGATCTGCCTGAAGAAAAAAAAAAAAAAACCAACAAAAAAACAACAAAAACCAAAAAACCACTTTATTTTTCGGAGGTGGGGAAGAGTGACCTTTCTGCTTAGAAAACGGAGACAAGCCTCAGCCGTCTTCCCCACCGCCACCGGCCCCCGCTCCAGGTGGGTCTCTGATGGGGAATGTGGGTGATGGAGATGCCAAGTGCAGGCGGAGGGGGTGGACAGGGGAAGGAAATCCCGTTCCCTCGCACCCCGCTACGGTGACAACCACAGCACAGACCCGGCCGGCGGGGCTCCCCCGCGCCGCGGCGGCGGAGGGAGGCGGGGGGGCCGCAGGAGGCGGCTGAGGAGGAGGAGGAGGAGGAGGAGGAGGAGGAGGGAGGAGGGGGCGAGCGGCCGGGAGGGGAGGGAACACCTCTGCTGGGCGGAACACGCCGGCCGGCGCGGTCCCAGACTGCCGCGGCCGGGCTGCCCGCGCTGCCCGCGGATCNCCCGTGTAGTTCTCGAGTCGTCTGTCCTCGGCGGCGGTCCGCGGGTGACATGCAGTCCCTCATCTCTCCGGTGACCAAGGCTATCCTGGTGGCTTTGTTCATCTTCGCCATCCTGCTGATCCTCTACGTGATTCTGTGGTACATCTGCCGCGATGTGGATTGCGACCATGGGATCTGAGCGGCGCCGCGGGGCCAGGGCTTAGGAGCCGGGATTCACCCCGCGGGGCCGGGAGCGGCAGCGGGAGCCCCTCCGGGCGGCAGCCGCCGCTACCGCGGCCGAGCAGGGGAAGAGAAGGGGAAGGAAAGAAAAGAGGAAAAAAAAAAAAAAAGAAAAAAAGGCGAGCGAAGGACCGAGCCGAAAGAGCCCGGAGGACAGCTGCGATCAAGAAACCAACCTGAGCTTGACCTTCAGAGACCAGGGTGACCCGGTGAGTCTCCGCTCTCCGCGGCGCGGGGATGCGCGGGTGCGGCGGGGCTGCCTCCCTCCTTCCCGCTCCGCTGCCTCCCCTCGCACACGCACACAAACACACACCCGCTCGCACACGCACGCACATGGATGTGGCACAGGCGCCCCATACACACGCCGCGTACACACACACCACTGATGTGCGTGCCTGAGCGCCTGCTGCACGCAGGCATGCGTGTCCCTTGGGGACGAGCAGGACCCGTTCTGCTGGCCGGGATAAATTGTGCCTGCCCCCGTCCCCGTGTCCCCCCGCTTTAAATTTTTCGAGGTGACGACGCGCAAAAGGCAGCGCGCCCGCGGGAGCGGCCGGGCGAGGGTGCGGGTGCCGGAGGGCGGCCGCCGCGCTGCCTTTGCGGCCCCACATTGGTATGCAGGCGGTGGCTGCGCCGCCAGGCAGACCTAAAAGGTGAGCCCAGGGGATGGGGGAAAGTCAATGCTTCATCAGTCCAGGACAAATCGGGAAGTTACGGAAAATGAAGGGAAGATGTCAGGTATCCGGCCGGTGCCAGCAGGCAGACTTCGGGGAGAGGATGTGAAGCAGGATGAGTTTCTTCTTTCTAGGGACAGGCTGATGGAAGGAAGCGGGGGAGATGACAGAAAAAATGTGCATGGGAAGTTCTGGATGGTAGCGCTTCGTGTCTGTTCTCACTGACACTGCATTTCCTACGTGCTACTCTCTCTCAAAGGGTTAACGCTCAAAGGTTTACTACATGCTCAAGCTGGGCAGTTTCAGAAAATGTTGATAAAAAGTACTCAGTTGATGAACATGTACGTGCTGACTGTGTTGGGACACAAGAGGGGATGTATCCTGCCCAGCCGTTTTCCCACCTGAGAGAATTTGTTGTTGGCGATTTCTGCTCTTACTGTTTGGTTGTATTGAATACCCTGTGCTGAAGCAGAGAGACAGCAACACATTGTGTTTAAAGTGGAAAAGACCTGCTGAAAGAAAAATGGTCCCAAACACTTGGGCTGTAACTGTTTCTGTCCTTGACAGGCAAGCTGTCTGGAATAGGAGCAAACTCCAGCTGCGTGCGTTATCCCTGGCGGGATGCGTTCGGATGCCGCAGGGTGTGGGTGCGTGTACACTCTGGGGAAGAGGAGAAAAATCAAATTCACGTTTCAAGTGGGGGAACAGGGACCTAGCCAACTGTAAAGTGTAATCGTGTGATTCGGGGTGATTTGACATTGAGTATTGGTGACTGAAAGCTCACCTTTGTACCAGGGGTCTGTACATGGAGGAAACTGTTTGGAAGGTGATTCTCTTGCCATTTTGGTTTGTGCTTCTGTTCAGACTGTATTTCGAAGGGTTTTTGACCTGATTAATTGATCAAACATGACATTACCGTTAACACACGCTACTAATGTGATTATAACAGCAGTGACATCAATGTTTCCTTGCCCTGCAACTACAGTAGCAATGCATTTGTTTACTTCCCCCATGCATGCTCTGAAATGTCTGTTACTCAACAGCTCTGAACAGCAAGGGAAGAGAGAGGAGGAGGAGGAGGAAACTCTTACAGACAGTTAAAAATGGCTATAGCTCTGTTTCCCTTATGCATATAATGATGTGGAAATAAAACAACCTCCAAGTCCTCTTCATCTTTTTTCTTTTTTTTTTTTTTTACCCCAGACAGTACACTTGTTTTCACCTAAGTGGCAAAAACCTCTTCACACTTTGACATGTCAGGTTGTGTCACATGTCCCCTTCTGAATTAACAGCACACCTTCTGCCCCTCTCCCAGCTGGCAGGAGCTAGCAGGTGAGACAGTTAGAGAGGTTTTGCCATTTAGTGTTAATTATTTCACAGTAAACCAAACTGTTATTTATGGAACTGTATGAAATGTGGCAAATTATTGGGATTTTCAGAAAACTTTAAATATCAAGAGATATATGTGCAGGTGATTAAATATCTGAAATGTTGGTATGACCAAACGTATTTTGTACTTACTACCCATCATAACTGATGTTAATCAGCTTAATAATTGTAGGAACCATGAAACAGTCCCTTCAGTTATTATCTGATTGTTAGTGTTTCCAGCTGGCTCATTATTATTTTAAGCATATTGTTTTTAGGAGACAACATGTAGATTTTTTTTTTTAATACCTGGTTTCATTCTAAATAAGGTGAATATATATGTGTTTATATATAAATATTCATGTACTATTTGCATACAGTCAAGTGGGTATTTTCCAGCCTGACAGGACTGAAAAATAAGCAGAGCAATGATTAGCAGTATTGAATTTGATTTGTAGTTGTAGTCACAGATGTGTTGGCTTTAGTTCGATACTGTGTGTGTTCATTATCCTGTATTAGCAAACGTAAAACCCTAAAGATCTGAAACACACCTTTTCCTATTGCAGCGATGCCTCATAGAAGGGGAAGATATCCTGGCCTTGCTCAGCTGTATGTGAAATTTTGCAGTTGGTTTTGATGGAGTCAGAAATATATTGGCAGATTAGTGCGTGAATTTGTAACAGCATGATGTTACTAAAGTAGACAAAGATATTAAAACAGTAAAAGGGTAGAACTGATTACCGTGGAATACCTAGAGACCTTATTTTTGTAATTATTTAGTTGTTTGCTCAGAAGTTTGGTGATTATTTTATTTCTATCTGGTGTTTGTGCTTGTGCCCCAGTTCAACAATTTTCACCATCTTGCTCTGTCTTAATGTGTGGTAGTGTTTCAGAGGTGCTCTCTGAAATACCACCTGCGACTGAGATGCAGTGCATCAGGTAGATATAGATCACCTGTAAGTATTTTTTGCAATAAGACAGGTTGTAACATCATGGGTAGTGCTTTTGTTTAAGGCAAAGACAACTTGTTATCGTGTTTCTACTTAAGCCAAGAGAAATTTTTTTTACCATATTGCAAAAATTAGTAATTTAATGGTCTGAAAGTATGTTTTTAGTCCAAAAGCTATTTAATAGGCTGTTGAAAAATTGTGTTAAGTGATACTTCAAATCTTTGCCTTTTTTCTATGGAAAAAGACTGTGAAGTTACCACTGCTTCATCAGCAGAAGTTTAATGAATTTTATGGATTAATTCCTACTGCAAGGTAGCATGCTATAGCAAGGTCCTAGGAATCTTGTCACATCAGACTTAAACATGCAGTATGTTTCTGGATAAGCCATTCCTTACTCAATTTCTAGTCAGGCAAATTACCTGCAGACCTATTAAATATTTTCTGTAAGTGGCATGTAAGAAGAATAACTGGGCGATAAAAATCACAGATTTGCTTATTTTCTATTTTCTTCCTTATAAAATGGATTAATAAGAATCAGTGTCTTCATGGTATGCCCTCTGTGCACCTTATACCATTTCCCTAAAACAGGCTTAAAATGAGCATTGAAGATGATTCCAGCATAGGAGGGTCTCTGCAGAGATGAAAGGTTAGCCGAAGTCCAGGGATGGACAGTGCTGCATCCTCGAGATGTCCTTGTGTCATACGATTGCTCAGCTGTACTTTTCCCCCTCCAGGTGAGTGTAAAGCAGAGAGCCTCCAAGCTGCTGTAAAAGCAGGACACATAGATCTGCCCTATGCAGATCCAGCCCCATTTATTGGAGGGCCCAGTCTAGGACTGATTTTCTACTGTCTGTTCTATGCAAGGTGATGATTTTGTAGTTCCTCGCAGTCTTAAAATCTGTGAGCCTTAGATTATTGGTAATGTGACAAGCACTTGGCCAAATTTGTGAGTTTATATACAGCTTGGAGGTGTTTATTGGAGGTTGCGATTAATTATACAATTGATGCCACAATTCTAACACTTGAAACTGGCAGGGTCCTTTAAGTGACAAATTTGGGGGCAGTATTAGGGAATACTGTGTCACTGTAACAAGTGTGTTAAACCTGCAGTGTGAGCAGGCCGTATCTTGCTTCTTGCTTTGCTGGAATAAGAGTCTTGCATTGGTAATGTTAATACAAACTCTGCGTGTAAGGAGTTATTGAAAATGTGGTGTAAGGGAGTCATGGAAAACAGGCATGTTTGCTCTTCACCTAAAGATCCATCTCTGCTCCGGGTACAATGTGCCATTGGATGCTCACCTGGCTGCTGCCTCCCTGCCACTTGGCACCGCGTCAGGGCTTCAATTTGACATTCAAACATATGGCAAAGTTCTGCTGCCATTTCTCAATGGATGACTTTCTCCCCCAGTTTTTCTTTGCTGCATGAGTGTTTTCTCCTTTTCCTTCGAAGCATTAATCCTCTGAACTGTGACTTGGTGCGTAATGCGGTTTGTAGACAAACTGCACGGATTGATTTTCTGAAGTAGGGTGACCAAATGAGGAGTGTATTGGAAAGCAACACACACTTGCTTATTTGTTGTTCTACATTAAGCTAGTTTTTCTGATGAAATATCCTAATATCTATTAAAATAGCTTTTTAAAAAAGTTACGGGTTACTTTTAATATGCATGTAAGCTGGTATGGTTCATGTAGCTGCATAGCAGCATCTGCTTTTGTTAGAGGCATTCTGATAACTTTTAAAATTTTACCCAAGTGAGAAAACGTGAGCTTTAGCTTGGAGGAGCTGGTAACGCTGTCTGCTGTTGAGAATAGCATTCCTATTTTGAATATTTTGCTATATTATTTTGGAATACTAAAGATATTTACTCGTTTTTTCACAAGACATTAAATCATACGTAAAGGATACCAATAAGGTGACATTCAGAGTTTCATTGTAGAGTGTAGTTTGAATGTGGATTATGGTTATGAAAAAGATGTGGAAAAAATTGCCCGTGACTTATGAAGAAAGACAAAGAATTGGGAAAAGAAAGAAGAGTGTTATACCAAGACAGTAGAAGAGAGACTCCAGTGTGTTCAAATTTTAAAAAGTGGAGTTAATGTGTAGTAAAACGAGAAGCTCAGAACACAAAAATTGCCACTTTACTGTGCAGAAACTGTATTTACATATAAGTAAACATGAATACATATGCCTGTGTATATGTATATACATTTGCACAGTGTATATGATCAAATTAGAAATTTGCAACTCTGGAGCAAGCTGAAAATCTTTACATGAATATTTTTTTTCCTTTCTTCTTGAAACCGGACTCTTAATGCTCAGTAGGAATTTACTTGAAAACCAGATAGTGTTGCAGATGCTTTCTTGAGGACTCAATGATCAGATATGAGTGATGTTGAATAATGATGTTGGGGTTATAATAATGATAATGATGTTGGGGTTATAAATGAATCATTTTATAAAGAAAATGTTAATGCTCCGTTCACTTTGGAAAACATAATTCTGGTTATGTGGGCTGGAAGAAATACATTAGTAACAAATAGATTTTATGTCTTGTGTTTTCCATTTACTTCAAAGAGACAAAGTCGCTAATTCCCAGGGAAGAATTCTATTAGGTAATTTTCCTATTATGACCAATAAATATATATGGGAAATAAAGCATCTCAGAGAGAAGATAGTAGAACTGTAATATTTTGGGTCGAACCGGTAATAGCCAACATCTTCTTGCAAAAGTATAAATGCACAACTCTTTGATGTAATACATCTTCTGTATTTATGTTTTTAAGTGCAAAGAATGAAAGAATCCTCCAGAAGTTAGGAGTGTTAAAACTTATTCACAGTGAAACCTGCTGCAGGATTATGATGCTTTTTGGGTATTATGGTATTTTATGTAAAACCTGAGTAAAAAAATGTTTTGGTTTGCATGAAATACAGCAATGTATTACCAAGGGCTAGGGAAAAAAAAAAAGTGTCTT
>VYZR01106143.1:34656-46163 GCA_013400675.1 Oxylabes madagascariensis
TTTTTTTTTTTTTGTAGAGTCTCTTCATTCTGTGGTACGCCAAAGAAAATGTTTTTAAGGTCTGTCTAAATATTCTCTGGCTGCTGTGGTGAAACTGCAAGCAACTCTTAATTGCAGCTCTGGGTAAGTGACATCAGCACAGAGGTTGCTAATTGCTTCATGTGTTTAAGAACACTTACTTAGGCTGGATTAGATTCGGTTTGGGATAAAAGTAAAACTATAAGCTGTTTTCAGTGGGCTGCTGTAGAGTATATCTGGACAAAACCAGATGTGGGATCATTAACTTCTTTATTATTGAAACCAAAGCGAAAATAAGGAATTAATTTTTTCTTTTTGTCAAATTCTATCCAGATCCCCGTTCTGTGGAACGGAAATACTTCAAAGTATTTCAGACTAAAAATGGAAACACCCTCTTGTTCTTTTGAAGGTGAAATGAGTACTATTAAAAAAAAAAAATGTATGTTTAACTTTATATGTAGAACAAGAAGATTTACTTACAGTCTCAAAGGTTGGTCAATGCAAACTTTCAGGAAAATACCTCATCCTCATCTGTTGCTGTCTGGTCTGTGTCACAGTGAAGTGACTGGTGGTGTACTGGGCTCTCTTCTGCATCTTTAAATCCATTACAGCCCAATGTGTAAAATATTTTGCATTCCTTACGTGGAGGAAGACTTCCTTATCCACACCCCAGCTGTCTGTCCCTACATGAGCAGCTGAATCCAGGCAGTTTCTTGCTTGGAGTGGCAAAAATCTGCAGGTGTTTATCATCCTGAAAGATTGAGTCGAAGCATGTCATGAGAGACACCCAACATTTCCAAGGAACTTACATGTGAAACTCCTTTATTTTTAGCAATGGATTCTATTTAGAAAAAAAAAAAATCTAAGCAATAGTCGCCTTACTAGAAATAAAATAATTAGTAGGTACAAACAAATACATAAGAATCTATTTGAGAAAACCGTCATTAATTGACAGCACATTTCAAAGCAATTGAGGGGGGGAAAAGCCTGCAAAATTCAGCAACTCAACTCATAAATCACCTCTTTACAATATGAATTTCTGGTGAGTCTTGACACTGATTACACATGTAGTTGAGTGCTTCATACTGTGCTACTTTCTTCTTGGGAAATTCCCAAGTCAGCAAGAACATGGAGGCTGTTTCAGATGGTTTAGCTTTAAAGAGGAATGATTTTTTGTTTTGTTTTGTTTTTTTTTTTTCCTTTAGTATGTTCATCCACCGGTCTAGGAAACAGCTGTTAATGGCTGTTGGGGTTACTCTTTTTTTACACTGAAATGGTCGTATCTAGACAGAGGGGAAAAAAGACAGCTGAACTTTCTGATTAATGTTTTCCGAGGCTATTTTGTGTTTGGTTTTTGGCTACCTGGAGAATGTCTCCGAGATTTGCACGTACAAGGGCTGGTACTGCCGGGAAGCCAGCTTGTAGGAGTCAGGGCTAGCTGAAGGTGTCATTTTGTGAGCAGGGAAATTGCCTGGAAACCAAAATCACCTTTGAATAACATTCCTGGCTGTTTTCTTAGCCTGTGCCAACAGACTCGTAATATTTTGGAACCGCTGCTTCTAGTATATTGTGCCTACAAATAATAAATATTTTTAATAAAGACGAAGTGCCTGGATAATGTGTGAAATCCTGAGCACTATTTACACCGTAGCAGCTACAAATTAACCAAGCAGCCTCAGCCATTTAGGAGATTGCCTTAGTGAAGAAGAATTGGTTAATACTCCTGGACTACAACACTGGGAAAACCACAATTGCTTATATAAGCTGATTGGGGTGGGATAACTCCTCTGACCTCACAGCTTTTTATTTTAAAACTTTTATTTCATGATCTTAAGGCTATTCCATTCTGTGTGATCAGCTGAATATAACCTAGCTAAGCTCCACTTCATTTCCATCATCCGGATTTTAGGACAAGGGAGAGCAGAGGTCGTGACATTTTGATCATTTTTGCCTCATTAAAATCTCTTGGACCCCAAGGAGCAGAGCTGGGTCATGTTTATAAAAGGTGGGGCTCTAAAGCCTTGCTTTGAGCCGTGCCTGTTTCACAGGAGTGCTGCACATGGATCCGCATCCCTCCTCCCCTGGCTGCCTGTGTCCAGGCTGGAGCGCTGCAGTTATTTCACCTGCGAGCACAATCCCTAACTTCTACATTTCCAGGCAATAAATCAGAGGTGAAATGTGAAGTCTAAGATCTCTACAGCTGATGGCTCCGAACTATCACGAGGATGACCGTGTGTGGGAGTGGATCCCGGTTAAAGCTCTAGCACTGCAGACTCTCCGGGCAATTCCCAAACCCTCGGGTGCTGCAACCGCATCTTTGAGTGCGGCGAACCGGATTTCTGTTCCCTTTNAAAAAAAAAAAATGTCCAGGGCTGTCAAAGACCCCGTGGTCTGAGAAAGTCTCTGCCCAGATGTGGCGGGCTGCAGCTGGGCTGTCAGCTCAGCGATAATATTTAGGATCCCTTTCTCTCCCTCCTGGGAATCTGGGTGCTGAGCACGCGCAGGAAATCGAGGATTACAAACTTGTCTGAACTTTTCACTGCCAGCCATTAACATGCGGATGCAGCAGCCTGTATGTAAATGATGTTATCTGAGCTGTTTTATGCATGTGTTTCCAGGATAAGAAGGGAGATTATTTCATTGTGCGAACTAATTACCTGTGAAGAAAAAATTTAGGGCCTTTTTAATGTTAATGCCGGGCTGTATTTTTATTAACCTTCCTACTCAATGATGCAGTGTTGTGTGTTTATTGTGTATTTTCAAATGTTAAGGACTTGATCCTTTAACCTAAACGAAAGAAGTTCTTGATAGGACTTAGCATAAACAAGTTTCTTTGCAAGGTTGCAGCCACATCTCAGAGCCTTCCTTTGCCCATAAAACGGGGTTGCTTCACCAAATGGAAAGACGAAGTGACTTTTAAGTATTGTGATATTGCTGCTTAATGGTGCACAGCAACAATTAAAGACAAAAAGGGGACAATCGTATTACACTGGAACTGCGAGACAAATTACTGCAAAACGGAGAAAATGTGTTCTTGGCCTGACCTGCACATAACCAGGGCGACAGAATTTGTGTTGGTGCAGCAGATCTGAGCCCAGAGGGGAACAGCCCTTTTGGTTTCAGGTGGACAGACTGCAGGATTTAAAGTTAAACACGCTCACACTGCAAACATTACGATACAGCAGAGAATTTGTGTGAGAATCTGATCTCTTGTGGTTCCTACATCTCAGATGAAATCCTGCATGTTGCTTATTAATGCCATAATTAGATAAGGGAGGGGGGGAGTAACTTTCAAATGCTTCGTGTTTCAATATTTATACGGATTTTAAACCAGCATTTATTTTGTCATACTTTGTTAAGCTTGATGTAAACGGAGTTGTTGAGGTTTTGCTGTAGAAGATAAGCTGATGAGGATATGCTGCCTGTAATGGAAATGAATGTGCATGCAATATGCCAAAAGGAGTTACCACAGTGCAGTGCAGGTGCTGGACTGAGGTCACTTACTGCAATTTAAGAAAGTCCCCAAATCTGACTGTATTAATGTGCAAAAGACCTCCAAAATATGCACTGTTATAAAAAACCTGAAACACAAGTGGTTCATGGACACTGGCCCAGCACTTTATTTATGTTTTATTGAGGGTGGTGAGGAGAATGTTTGGGGTTTTTTTCTGTGAAGTCCCATTTTAAATTGGCTGCTTTGCTTCCTCTCTACCTGAAACTTGGGCTTGAGAAACTGGGATGTGAACGTGTCTGGGGTACTTTTGTGTAAGATCAGGTCCTCAAGATAGCAGGGAGAACAGACTCCACGGCCTGAAGCGGTGCCAAAGGATTTTCCTTGGAAGAAATAAGGCAGAAGTAGGTCATGGCTCTCTACAGAGCTGATATCTTCATGCTTTCAGTGCCCGAGTTACACTTTATAATACATCCCTCTTTGTTGTACCTCTTATGCACTGGCACACCCTAAATCAAATAGCTTCCTCAATTTAAGAGGCCCAGTTTTATGTGAAGACACCATAGGCATGGACTGTAAGATTCACCACGTTTAAAATCAGCTCTTTTTCACCTTGCTCGAAAAAGTTTCCTACATTTTCCAGGCTTTAAAGAGCCAACTCCACTTTTCAGCGAGATGAAACAAATGCTTTGCATTGCCAAACCCAGACAGAAATTCAATTGCAAAGATGATGGTTCTGATAAATTATCCAGTTAAATGCAATATGAAGCCAAACTGCTGCTGACAGCATGCCTCTATTGCAACAGCTTGCCAAGAATATATAGTGCCCCTTCTCCTGCTATAACTTCAGTATTATATGAGGTTGTTCTGGGGCACTGATCTGCCTAGAAAAAATATTGGATAGTATTTGTTTCTTGAATACACTTTGCATGTGTCACTAGGCAAAAATCATCAAGCACATAATGTTTACCTTGACTGGAAAAAAAACAAAACAAAACAAAACCAGTTTTAAAAGAATAACTAGACTCAAAAGCATTATGTCATTAAAAGTCAGGCCCATCCCTGTGGAGAACACTCCACGTGTGGGTTTAACAGCAGCTTTCACTGGAAGGCTTCACAGACAAACAGTTACACCTCACAGCAGCCCTGGGAAAGACACTCTCTTAAGCACACATAAATTTCTGCGTAACAACATGCTAAAATGCTTTGCCCACCCCTATGCAGTCAGCTGTTTGGAGAATCTGGGAGCAACTGAGCTGGGAATAGAATTCAGGAGGGGGAATCGCTGCTCTGCCTATTAGAGGACATGCAGTGCATCCAAAGGGCATCACCACGGCATTGAGCTAATTTAGAATCTACAGCTCCCAATTCTGCCACGTATTCCAGGCTTCCAGAGAGAGTGGACCTCTGAACTATTGAAATTCTGACTGATGGAGGGTGAAATTCAGAATACAGTGCAACTTAGGCTCTCCTGTGAGGTAGGGGCCAAGTCCTCACCTCCTAGAGCCATCAGTAATATCAGGATATCAGGATTTGCTGTGAGTTCCTCAAAACTCCTTAGTTCCCCAGCTCTCAGGCTGTTTGATAGTCTGGCCTCACTGAGGTCAATGTGAATTTTGCAATCAATACCAGAGACACCAAAGTTTTAGACAAAGCCTGTAAAACTCTGAGAGCACACATCTCTGATCGTTTCGTTTGCAATAAAGGTGGCTGTTGCAAGATTGGGTGTCAATCTGAGTTTTCACTCCATCAGTGACAACCTGTGGGGGAATAACGCAGGTTTCCAAATGTTCTCATTTCCCACTGCTTCGAATAAACAGCACCAGCACTCCATCAAGATGTGCACAGCCAAAAAGACCTGACTTTCTCTTTCCTTGTCCAAATTATGAGGATCTCCCCTATGCGGCAACCATTTTTAGTCGTTTCTGTAAAAGGAAACTTCACTGGGAACGGAACAGTCCCGTAGTTCTCCCAAAACTGGTGCTGGTGGTGATTGCAGTGAGCACAGACAGCAGGCTGCCTAACTCAGTGTCAAAGACAATGCATGGGCTTGAGTTGGCGTGGCCAGAGCTGACCAGGGAACACCCCACCCTTGTCAAGGGTGTGACCCCAAGGAGCAGATCCTGCCACAGAAACCCTCAGCCTCCTGCCCCAGAGCTGCCAGGTGAACACCAGAGCATACAGACACACTGGTCTCTCACTGCAGGAGTGGCAGTCATTACATCGATGAGCTGGACTGCAGAATGGGCTGGTATTATTTGATTAGGTTTTTTACAGGTTTTTTACATGCCTTCATGGCATTTTGGGGAAAAAGGGAGTGCCAGAAGGCTGGGTGCTGCCCTTGTTAAACCAGAGAGAGAAACAGAAAGTGTGGGGAGTACTGAAGGGGAAGGAGGGGGGCAGGAGAGATCCATTTTTGCCAGACTGTAACTATATTCCAGCTTCAGAGGCCAGGAGCGGGGAAGTTTGCAGAGTAAAACCACCGAGGTTTGACAAGCAGGCATTCCCCCGGCTCTGTTGTCAGCATGCAGACAGGCAGCACAGTTCCTTTGGCACAGAATTGCTGCAGTGAGCTGATGAAGATCTTTTCAGTCCCTGGGCTTCCCAGTGCTGTCATGACAACAGCGACTTTCTCGGTCCTGCTGAAACCCCTTTTCACATTCAGTGAATGCCACTCACAGAAAAGTAGGTTGTTCTCATCAGTCTCCCTCTCTCTCTCTCTCTCAGATTTGATTGATTGAGAATAGGGAGGGGTGCTGTACTTCTACAAGCTTGGCCTCTTTTCCATGAACATCCTTCATCTTACAGGAAAGGTTTGAGGAGTTATGAATAGCAAACGGTGTTTTAATGGCTCGGAAGACAAATACACTATCTGTAATAAACATTTGTCATTAGTGGCAGACGACAATGAAGTCATCCTGCTGGTTTTGTAATTGTTAAATTAGTTTTGATTAATTTGAGTACGACTTCTGTGTTCAGTGAGTGCCCTAATAATGGCAAGTCATGTCTTTGGATGTAATTTGGAACTTTTCTGAAATTCATGTGTTTGCTTGTGCTCAAGCCTACCAAATAATAAATTATATTTAAATAAACTAATTCTGTATATCTTTAGCTGTTTGATAAACTTCCCATGACCTGGATTTTTCTTGTGACATGAGCAGAGCAGTGGGGAGAGAAGATGAATTGTCCAGCTGCTAAGGTTTTGGGAAATCTGGACTTTGACACTTTCTCCAAGACAGTATCCTGCCCAAGTGTGTGATAAATGCCTCTCTTCAGGATAACCTCTCTCCTTTAAGTCTCTAGCCTGCCAAGATCTGGCGATCATGGAAAACACGTAATCTCGCTTGCTTGTCATTTCTAACCTCACGGGATGTCGCAGGACCCTAAATTTGTCATCTATGCTCTCGTGGGAATTGTGAATGGAGCCATCAGTCTTTTAGGCTGCATCCCAACCTGCCTGCAGGGACTCAGGGCTCGGTCCCAGCCACGCAGCTCAGCTCAGCTGCTGTGGCTCCCTCCCAACCAGGACTCCCTTCCCGTCTTTACCGAGCGTGCAGCGAGGCAGGAGCAGTGTGAAAGTGATTTTTATCCCCATGTCAAGGCTGGGGCAAAGCCAGGGTATGTGGTGGTATTTGGGAACACAGAAAAAGGCTTACTGGCTTTGCAGATTTAGCAAAGCCTGTGTCTCTGTGTAACATGGGGATAATAGCTCAGTTTTACAGAATCACAGAAGAGTTAAGGTTTGAAAGCACCTCAGGAGATCATAGAGTCCAAGCCCCCTGCTCCATGCAGCAACAGCTGGGACAGGCTGCTCAGGACCATGTCCAGATGTGGTTTGAATAACTTCACAAACAGCAACGCCACAACATCTCGAGGCAATCTTCTCCACTGCTTGATAGTGAATAAGTTTCCTCTTATGTTTAAACAGGATTAATTTTCTGCATCTCAGTTTGTGGTCATTGACTTTTGCCCTCAGCAGATACCACTAAGTCGTGCTCCATCTTCCTGACTTCCCCTCTCAGATATTTATACCTTGATAAGATCCCCCTGAGTCTTCACTTTTTGGGTCTAAACAGTCCCAGCTCTCTCAGCCTCTCCTCATCTGACATGCTCCACTCCTTTCATTATCTTCAGGGCCCCTTGCTGGGCCCACCACAGCCTGCTCTGGGAAGCTGAGAACTTTGTTTGGAAGGACAAGAGCTTGATATTGGAAGGACAGGAGATTCAAGAAAAGAGAGGGGAGAAAAAAAAGTGCGCAAACTTCACAATTAGATTTCTGCAAGGGGATTTTCGTTTAAATTTTATGAAACATTAATTTAAAGAAATCTAAAACTGTTCTGTGGAAAACCCAAATTCTGTTTAGCACCACAAATTGAAGAAGGGTAGTTTTAAAGTAATCCTAGAACACAGAGAAGCTGTTGTAAACTTGTACTCCTTCCAAGCTGTGATTTGTATTTAATTAGCATTCAATTAATTATGCATTTCTGTTTGCTTGTAATGGTTATGCACCGGTTTTGCAACATGCAAGATCTTGATTACTTTTACGGTTTTTGAAAAGAATTTCCATGTGTGCAAAAAAGCCTCTGCTCCTGACTTCACATCTATATTTTTAGGGGAAAAAACTGGATTTACTGCCTAGTGTGCTTGTGCAGAATTGCCCCCTCAGCTGGGATGAGCTCCCCTGGTTTTACTGTGAGGTTCTGCAGCAAGTGACCTGCAGAAAATAAATGGACATTGTGACAACCCTCTACATGTGCTCAGGCACACACCTTCATTTAAAGCTGGAATCCAGCTCTGCTTTGCATAAGAATGTTGAGAAAACCAATTCCCCAAATTAATAGCATGTAAAGACTCTATGATCTGGAAGCAAATATTTTAATTATTTCTGGCTAAAATGAGTCTAAATTACAGCATTTAAAGATGTTGATTCTTCCAGGACTTAAGAATTTTGACTGCCTTTACTGAAAATGAGAAAACTGTGCCAAAAACAAAATGTACACAAGGAGGTCTAGGATACTTTGGGAGGAAAAGAGAGAATTTCTGATAATTTATGTAGGCTTTTTACTCATAAATAAAAATATTGGTAATACTGATGACAGAGAAAAAATGCTCTATTTTCTTGTACAGTCCCACATATATTACTGTTTTACCTGTTCATATAATATTTGGTATCAGTTATTTGAATTTCCCAATGTGGCATTTGAAAAACTTTCCCAACAGTTTCAAAGAAAAGCCCAATGCATTTTTAGCATACACTCATGCAAGTCCCTGGAAGTCACAAAAATGGAGAGACATGCCGTGGCAGGATTAATATTCAGCTACACCAGTGCAAATGTACCGTGAGCGGCTTCTGTTTCTGAAGCAAATTCCGAGTTCATTCTCAGTGGTATCTGTAATAACTAATAGGACATCACAGCTGAACAGTACCCAATTGAAATTCTGTGCTTATATTTCAGGTTTTGCAGCAATCTGTAGGGCACATCAGTGAACCATATCACAAGGCTTCCTAATGCCTTGAACTTACAGCTTTCACTCACAAGAAATTTTCAGGCTTTATTATTTTGCATTGTCTGCTTTCCTTCAAAATAATTTGACAACAAATTGAGCATCAGTTAGTGTGCATTACAGAGATTTCATCCACTTGTAAGGGATCTGATTCCTTTCAGTTACATCAGAATATCTATGGAACATGGCCTTCCTCTCACTGTTCGTGTTTATAGACGGCTTAAAGCAGAGATGCCCTCATCTCCACAGGGCTGGCAGGACTTTACCACAAATGCAAATAGAATGAACGTTAGGATGTGCTTTTGGATGAGCTCCAGAATGATAGAATGGGGTTTTCCATTCCTGAAGTAACCCCTGGTCCTTTGTGTCACCTTAGCAAGTTTTTAACATTTTTTGTTCCTCTTTTCCGCATCCCCAGAGTGTTACATTCGACTGAGCTGTCTGGAGCTTTCTGAAGCTTCATGACCTAACAGGAACAGAATGCCATTTTAATTTTTTACCACTAAAAGCAGTTCCCTGGTCTAGATCATGGCAGGAATTTCAGGGACAGCTGTGCTGGCACCAGAGAAGAGGCAGTGGATCAGCGTGACACAAAACAGGGGCAGGGCAGAGGGGGAAGAAGGTTCCAAGTAGTATCAGGAATTGATTTTGCTGCAAAGTGTTTTTCAAAGCCAGTTACAATCCCAGAGAGGGCTCAACACTCCAGGGCAGAGAAGAGGGACCCTATCCCAACATGAAGCCCTCTTCTGGTTGGCCCAACCTAAGCATGACTTGTAGTTTCTTACAGTCATGGTTTCTTAAGCAGACAGCATGGACAAAGATGAAAGGCAGCTTTAAAAAGAAAAGAGCATGGAAGCCGAGTTTTAAAAGGAGAATTAACTGGGCGCTGCAGGAGAGGGTGGGGTCAGAATTGCATCATGAGACAATTTCAGCCCAGTCTGAAGGGAAGGGTGAGAACCCAGCCCGGCTGCTCACTTCAAGCAATGAGAGGTGGCAGCCTCTTCCTCCAGACCTTGGATTTGGATGGGGCAGGGTGGGGCAGAAAGAAGGGAAGGGTGCAGTTTCCAGAGGCTGCTGAGTAGGCAGAACACTGAGCAAGGTGAGTCATGATGTGCAGGCAGCAGGAATTTCCTGCACTGCATAAAACATGCATGGGGAGGCAGGGGTTGGAGAAGGGAGCTCAGGGACCAAATGCTTGAATCTCTCCTGGTATCCGAGCAAGTGTAAGACTGGAGGTCACCTCTCCTGTGCCTCAGGCCTATTTAATTTTTTCTTCTCTCTTTATAGGCCTTTCTTGCTGTTTTGAAGTGTTTTTCTTGTATACTGTGTATCATAGTACTATAATGCTGAGCAAATTTAGGGAGAAAGCTTAAGAAACCCGCCTTACATATATCTTCTGGTGATCTCACCTAAGTGTCCTTCAAGAAAACCCCCCAAAACAGCAAAATTGCTGTGAATCAAGAAAAGAAGAAACTACTTTGGAGTGTGCTTGTTACTGATCCTGCTGTCAGTGTGAATGCCCTGCACCCTGGTGCTCCTGAGGTAAGAGAATAAAATCTTCATTTCTTCTCCCTGCTCTGCTGTGTCTACAAGTTGTTTGTCCTTGAACTAATGGAATCTTTGCCTGTGAACAGGCTTCTCCTGGTTTATCTACCGGCTTTTTAAAATTTATTTTAATATTTTGTACTTTGTTGATTCCACAACGCAAATGTCTGAGCTTTAAAGCATGGCTGTAAGGTGATCATACCAAGCTGGACTGAGCATATCAGAAACTCTGTGTGAAAGACAGAGTAACATCCACCCACAAAGCCCAAGTGAAAGATGTGTTTTCTCTCCAAAGGATTTCCTAACAGGAGTCTCCTCCTTTGAGCTTTTATCACGGCATTCAAATGTAAATGTTTAGATGCTTTTGCAAGCTGTAGAATCACCTGTTCTCTGACAGATCTCTTTCAAAAGGTTTGAAAAGTCAAAAAACCTTGGAGAAAAAGGAAATCTAGCTTCGGTAAACTGTGTGGGTTTGCACAGAGAAAGCTCAGTGAGCAATAATCGTTGATGCTTGCACTGGATTAGGACTTTATTACAGCACTCAAGGGCCGAGCCTGGACGCCGAATTTTGTGCGTTTGGAAACCTGAGAGCAGGACAGCAAGAGATTATCACAGAGCTTTTCTTTGATGCCTGCCTGCTGCAGTAGTGACCCCGTTGGTACTGAGCGCTTGCTCAAACGCCAAGTGATTTCCGTGAGGCAACAGAAATGTCCTGAGGTTTCCTTCCCCGACCCTCTTTGAATACACAAATTACCTAATGAGCTGGCGTCTCTACCGCCCTGCTTAGGAGAGTGGAAAGCGGGAGGTCGAATCACCCTGCTCGCTTTCAGTGCCCAACACAAGGAGCCTTTGCGTGCACCTCAAGAAACCCAGAGAGACCTGGGGAAAAAAAAAAAAGACATTGATTGCCTTGAGCACACAGCGGAGCCGATCAGGACGATTTACATGAGGGTACATGGAGTTCTTTGTGATAACTTTTCTTCCCTTT